>VXAL01016759.1:688545-724253 GCA_013399475.1 Chauna torquata
GACGGCGGCGGCGGGGGACAACGCCTCGGCGGAGGCGGCGGCGGCGGGCGGCGGCCCCCCCGGGGGCGGCCCCCTGCTCATCCCCTCGGCCTTCGGGACGGTGCTGTCGGTGATGTACGTGGCCGGGGTGGCGGGCAACGTCTACACGCTGGTGGTGATGTGCCACTCGGCGCGCTGCGCCGCCCCCATGTACAGCTCCATCGTCAGCCTGGCCCTGGCCGACCTGCTCTACCTCTCCACCATCCCCTTCATCGTCTGCACCTACCTGGCCCAGGACTGGTACTTCGGGGACCTGGGGTGCCGCATCCTGCTCAGCCTGGACCTGCTCACCATGCACGCCAGCATCTTCACCCTCACCCTCATGTGCACCGAGCGCTACCTGGCCGTCACCCGGCCCCTGGACACCCTGAAGCGGTCGCGCGGCTACCGGAAGGTCACGGCGGGTGCCGTCTGGTCGGTGTCGCTGCTCCTCACGCTGCCCATGATGCTGATGGTCACCCTGACCGAGGGGAGCAAGGTGGAGGGCAAGGTGAAGAGGATGTGTGCGCCCACCTGGAGTGTGGACGCCTACCGGACCTACCTGACGGTGCTGTTCAGCACCAGCATCATGGCCCCGGGAATCATCATCGGCTTCCTCTACACGCGCCTGGCCAGGACCTACCTGGAGTCCCAGAGGAACCCGCCCCACAAGGAGAAGAGCAAGAGGTCCCCCCGGCAGAAGGTCCTCATCATGATTTTCAGCATCGTGCTGGTCTTCTGGGCCTGCTTCCTGCCTTTTTGGATCTGGCAGCTGGTGCGACTCTACAGCAGCTCCCTGCAGCTCACCACCCAAACCCAAAAGTGCATTAACTACCTGGTGACCTGCCTGACCTACAGCAACAGCTGTATCAACCCCTTCCTCTATACCCTGCTCACCAAAAACTACCGGGAGTACCTGCGCAACAGGCACCGCAACTTCTACAGGTTCACATCCTCCTTTCGCAAGAGGGGCTCCAACCTGCAGTGCTCCTGGGGACGCTCCATGTCCTCCAGCAACCAGTACGACTACAGCTCGGAGGCCCTGGGCATGGCCACGCTGAAGGACAAGTGAGGAAGAGGAGGCTTTCTGGACAAACCAGGACCAGAAGAGCATCTGGCCAAGGTAGGGCTTTGGGACCCCTTTGCCCTGCAGGGTCCTTAAAACTCATTTCTGGTGGCCTCTATAGTCAAAGGCAAGAAGTCGCGTGAACCCAAGTACTGTGAGATGCTTTTCAACTTTTTCTGGCTTAGGGCTGTCAGGGGGAGTCCTGCCATCAGCTGGCATGGATGAATCCTTCTCTGTTATGGGTGCAGAAGATGAGGTGGATACTTTGTTCAGTTCTTCCGCAAACTCTTTTCAAGCTTTGCTGCTCTTTGCTAAGCTCCCGCTCTGCACTGGTTCTCCTGTGTGATTTCTCAGTGCTGTCCTCAGGCTGCAGCTGGGTCAGATCTGCAAAGGTCTGAAATTGTCCTGGGATTGCTTAATTTAGCTGCAAGCCCTGGGTTTGCCCTACATATTACTGTTATCTGTTCAGAGTGTGCGTAAGGAACCCTTTAAGCCTGTTTTTCTATTTCCTGTTGCACTGTAGCGCACTACAGTTTGATCAAGCTTAAAGTCTCTATTTTAAAATTCATTGCAGTAGCACTGCAAACTCCAAGCATTCAAAAACCACAAGGTAAGCTGTCAGAAACCACAGGGTTATCTAAAAAGGCTTGTAATATTTTAAGTTTTCTACCCAAGATGATTTTAATTTGCCACTGGTTTTCTCTACAGTAGAGTTTCAAAAATTGAAAATTTACCTTGGAAAGGAAAAAAATTCTTATAATCCCATCACTCAAAGACTTGATTATCTAAGAAAATGACTGAAACCTGTATCATGAGACTCATCATAAAAGAGACAAATTTATTCATGACATTTCATCAAAAGCATTTTGCCTCGATGTATTTTGCTCTTTCTCTTCACACTTAACATCTAGTGGTAAGCTTCCACCATAGATGTTAGAGATGCCTGTAAACTATAAAACCTCAGTTCATAAAATAAATTGTGATTAAAAGGTGGACCATCATCAGGTTTCCCCTCCCATGGTCTCTTCCCCCAGCCCAGAGGGGTGCATTTACCAGGGGAGAGGCTGCTGCTCTCATATGTGCTCTAAAGATCTCATCTAAGTGGGGATTAAGTTGTGTTCAAGCCATGTGCGCAGACTCTGGGGATAACTAAAGCACAGCAAGAATTGCATAAACTATTATCAGCAGCTAGCAATGTCCAGGGACTTCTGAAACAACAGACAGCTGCTTAAGGAGCAGTCGTTTCCACTTTTTTATGGCATACCCCTACCCCGATCCGGTGGTACTGGGTTTCTGTGTCCTTGGTTATCCTCTTGCAGTGCGTGCCAAGCTTTAGGGCACGCTTGTGCTAAAGCAGAGACACGAAGTGCCTCCACGGCAGCCAAGGATGGGGAGCTGAGAACACAGCACAGCCACAAGCTGGATTTTATGCATTCAACTAATGGCAGAAAAATAACCCCCTCGGGGCACGTGCTGGACGAAGACCAGGGAAAGACGTTCCTGTGCCCGAAGTCAGGCATTCTTCATACAGGCGCAGTGTTTGTGGTGCTTTTTGGGAAGGGGGAATAAGTAACTCACCTTAGCATTGCTTATATTACTTTTAACCACAGGACTTTCTTCAAAACTCTTGCGACCCACTTTGACGTGTTCCAGTATTGTACAGACTGCCAAGCTGGGTGGTAGAAATGGGCCTGATGGTGCCAGCTTCCTTACAAACTAGGGTAACTAAAACACAGTTCGTGCTGGGAATTGGCAGGGTAAAGTGGGCTTCAACAGTTTTAAAGAACAACTATTCAGGAACTAATTCATTTTTTTAATATTATTCATTCTGAAGCCATTGTTCCTTTCCCTTTGCTTCCCGTTTCCGAGGCTGGAAGTCACTCCCCTGTAAGAATAACAAAGATAAGACCTAACTCAAAGGGCGGTGTGGGAAGCGAAGGCTGGGGTGCATGCGTCATCTGCAAGGTGTGCCGTGCTGGGCTGCTCACGGAGCGTAGCAAAAACCCACCCTGACCTGACACAGTGCTGATGGGTCCTGACTTCCAGTGCTTGGCCCGAGGAGAAGGTCCTTGAAAGGCCACTGTCCCACCACAGCGTTATGAGGCTGCTGTGGGATGGATGGTTGTCACATATGAAATAGCATGTATCTGTTACCAGGTATGTACGGGAAGCAGGTGATGGAAGAGCTGTGTAGGTATCAGAGTTTTAGGGAATACACTTCCTGCCTAAAAAACACATGCTAAAACATCTAGTGCCAAACAACTTTAAACCATAGTTATTAACAAGAAGGGGAAGCTGGAAAGGAGTTGTGCTTGGAGGGGAAAAAAAAAAAAGAGCAGATTATGTATACAGTCATACCATAGTGTGGGGGTAGCTGGCAGAGGGGTTCGATTTTGGGTGGGCTGCGCACCCCAAGCCGTCCCCTGCAGGCCCACAGGGCTCCTGCTGCCCCGCTGAGCATCACGAGTGGCGCGTGGGGCACACGGCTCATGCCGTAGCATCAGAGCCACCGACTTCGAGGGGCTGCTGGAGGCGCACCCAAATGAAAGGCACAGTATTAGGTATTTGTCACTCGTCGGGTTTCTCGAGCAGTATGTGCTTCAGCCCATCCCGTCTCAGAGCCGCTCCTCTCTCCCATCAGGCTCCGATGAACCCACATGAGGTTACTCTAGCAAGAGAACCAGTAAATTTGATGACACAAAGCATGTCCTTTGGGCAGAGGAGAGCCTGTTTAACAAGCAAAACTGGCCAGCGACCAGAAGGCACTGCTGCGTATAATGAATGACAGCTCTTTAGCAGCACAGCATGCAGCGCGGCATCCTCCCGCGTGCAGGAAGTGCCACGGAGCTGCAGACCTTCGCAAATGCGACTCCTCGGGAGCCTCTCGTACTCCCCGGGATCAGAGCTCAATTCAAAAGAGAAATTGTGTAAACAACATCTCTCTTATTGTCTCATTGGACCAGTTAAACTGCCAAAAGTCAGTAGCTTTGACCCACTTAATAAATATCCTGCAAGAGTAGATGTTTTAACTGAGTTCCTCTTGTCTGTAACTGGGGCAGCCTTGACAGTTCTCCACGTGTTGGAAACGGGCAGTCTTCATTTACCTTCAGTCTTCATTTATCTTCCTTTAACAACAAAAACAAATTAATCTGGTAGTCAACTTTGGAACGGGATTGCTGCTGCCTGTCCATAGCACAGAGTCTTGTCCGGGGCTGACACAACCTTTAAGTTCCCATATGGGGTAGCTTTGCCGGCTGCTCACCCTGAGTGTTTTGGGGAGGGTGTGGGACTCTGTGGTTTGGGGTATTGGTGGGATCTCAGTATTCATGAGCACGGCTCGCTGGAGTCAATGCAGGCCCTGCAGAACTGCTGTAAAGCAGCCCAAGCTGTTTGCTGCGTGAGGCAGAAGCATTACCTGTCCTTAACGCTAAAAAGGATGAATCAGGGCTCCCAAAATCATGAGATGAAAAACACACCATCTCTCCACAACCAGAGAGGTTACAAAGTCTTTTCATAGGGAAATTGAGATAGTCACATAACCAGAATCCAGGTGATGGGGCTCTGAAAACTGCGAGCCTCACTTAGGGTAAACCCGAAGCACCTCAGCCGGGGCTGAAGTAACAGCAGGAAAGTCCATCGGGCTGTAACTAAGGAAAATGTGGTGATTTATTTGAAAACAATGTTGCTTTGGCTCTCTCTTACATTCCAAGCAGGCAAGATATCTGTACCCTATGCAACTCTGCTGCAGGTTTAGTGATGCAGCTAGTGGCTAAATGGGAAATGGTAATTTTAGGAAAGACAACAGCGTTTTTGTTGCTGGGTCAGAGGGTGTCACTGCAAAACTCCATATATGCTTTACAGGAAAGAAAATAGCTTAATCACTGGAAAATCTTCTCCAACATTCTTTGGTGTTCAAGTTTTTATGCCCCGCTCCATCTGCCCCCAAACAACCCACGAGAAAGAGCAGCCTGTGAAAGAAAAGCAGCTTCATCCTGAGTGCTCTTGCCTTCCGTTAATCTAGGGTAGTATCTACTGCAGCAGCAGCAGTTTTTCTTTCACTTGAAAAGAGAAAAGGCTAGTCCTTTGTGGGACAAGTGAGAATACTTGTTTTCCCCATGCACAGGAAAATACATTTGAACCTTGCTGACTTTTTGCAGACTTTACCTTGAATCATACATTTTTGATCATCTTCCTCCCCACTTTTTAACAACACATTTGCAGTAAATGTTTAAAAACCCCACATTACAATTTAAGCATGTATGCAAGCAAATCATTAACATTTTAACTCACATTTTAGCAGTCATTTTTGGTGCCTATTGTGTGATTGAATGCCAGGAAAGCCAGTGAAGTAGAGGTGATTTTATGAGCATTTTGTACCTTGCACGGCATGCTGCCCAGTTATGTTAACCAAGGACAACAGGCAGGGTGACAAAGTTGCTCTGCTCAGAAGCAAATACATAATCTGTCCCCCAATCAGCATTGTCAGAATAGAAAGTGCACAAACTTCATATCTGAGCCCAGCCCTTGAGCAGTGGAAGCAGATAACGCAGCACTTCAGAAATCCTGGTCAGCCCCAGAAAGTCGGCCGTCGTGTTTCGGAGTCCCTCTGGTGGCAATAGCAACCTTCCATCCTGAGGTTCTCAGGAAGAAAAGTTGCTTTCTATTTCAGGTTTTAAAACGTAGCAGTTGCCCACAACCTGACTACATAATAGCATTTAATTTATTTAAAATGTAATGCTTCTACAACATCTCCTGAACAGAAATTATACATTCTCTGCCATTATGCAGAGAAAGCCCACTTTCAAGCACTAGCTTTGCTCTCCCACATTTCTTCCTATGCTGAACGCAGACTAACTTTATTCCTGTCATTTTGCACAGCAGCCTCGCTGGCAGCACCCACAGAAACACCCAGATCTGGTGACTAACTACAGCTTAGCCCAGCTGCGGATTTTTTTTTGCCATATAATATTGCTTAGTTGTCAGTTTCAAGTTTTTCTGGGAAATTGGAGAGACTTGGAGTTAATTGCTGTGGCTTGTAAGAAATACATCGCTTTGTCTTCAGAACTGTAGCAGCAACTTCGTAGGAAATAAGTACCCTTTAAAATGATTATTATTACTACTATACAAGCTTTTTTGCCCTTGATGGGGAAAGTACCTGAAACTCAGCTGAGGGAAAGGATGCATCCTCTGGTAGCAAAGTATCCGGGGGATTTGGATGGCCCAGGCTGAGTTTCGTGAAGGCGGGGGAAGGAGCTCGCCACTGGCTCACTTAGCCAAACCTCTAGGATGCAACAGGCAGCTGCAGGACACCTGAAATTGAAAGAAGTTGATGTATATTAAAACCCTAAATGGGATGTATATCAAAAGCCCACTCAGCAACCCAGCCTTCTGAACACGCAGTTTCTAGTGTGGTGTGTACCGCCTCTGGGGGAGCCTCACTGCGGGTTTCAGGTGGTCAAAACTGAGCTCTGTGATCTGCGGTCCCTACCGGAGCCTTCCTGGCCCCAGAGAAGAGGTTCCCACTGGGACACACCAAAGCAAAACTGCTGCAATGTTTTCCTTCACCCTCTCCCAACCTGAGAAAAGAAACAATTAAAAGAGGAAAGGGAAAAATGAATCCTGAAGAATTCTTCCAGCATTCAGGCTCTGCTTTTGTGATTCTCCTTGGAACTCACTTGTAATTTAGTTTTTATTGTAAATGGAATATTTTTGTAAACACTAGGAATCTTCCCACAGTGAGAAGCAAGGTGAAGAGTTAAGCACTTGTTGAAGTTACTAGGGAAGGCTGTACTTCAGTGTTGGGGAAGATCCTACCCAAGCCCTCCATCAAGATATCTGGAGGGAAAGCAGTAAATACCTTTGTGCAGCACCAAACCGCTCGGCAGTATCAGCCGTGCGTGGCAGAGGACACAGTTATCAAACCAAAATGGCGCTAACGGGGAAGAGTAAGATCTGATCAGTTTGTTTCAGCGTCTAAGATGTCGTCAGCCTTTCCTTGTGCACGCCCGTTAGGATCTTGAATTCAGCTCCTGAATTCTTAACTAAAAACAAATATGATTTCATCCAAACAAAGCAAGGCAGATTCCTGAAACTAAATGCGGTGTGTCCATAAACACTGAGTTTTGGAGACAGTTACTGCTTCATATACGTGCTCCTGCAAACCTCATCAGGGACTTCTATCAAACTCATAACACTTCGACACCTTTTAGTTTAACATATCAGCTTCATGTTTGAGAACCACAAGGGCGGCTCGTGCAAGAAGCCCCCCAGGAAGAGGCACTACATAGCAATACTTCTAACAAAACCCACTGATTTAAATCAAGTTTCTGCTTTTTCCTTCGTAAGAGATTTTTTTCTTTCATTTAACAGTGGAGAAGGGAATATCTTAGAGGAAAGGCGTTACTATGAAATCAACTGGAGCCTGAGTTCCTCTACCACCGCATTTTGGAAGCAGCTTTTGGCGCTTGGGTTCAGGAGCAGCAGCAGCACGACGTAGGCAGCAGCAGCGGTTATCTGATCCCACTCGAGTGTATGTATTTATCTTCCTTCCCGTCACCTGGCGGTGCGGACTCACAGGCCATTCATTCCGAAGCTGCTGATAAGTAACCCCGGCAGGCTTATAGCAAGATAGCTAATAAAATCCAGAGATTTACAAGGGTTGTGACGCTGCAACCACCTATCAAGGCAGCACTTTGACATCTGAGCTGAAGGGAGATTATTGTGAATGGGAGGAGGTGGGAAGTCCAGGCGTCTCTTTCAGAGTCACCACGGACTTGCTGCATGACCTCGGAGAATTCACTCGTTCTTGTGCTGCTGCTCAGTTTGCCACCTATAAAACAGTGATGCAATTTCCATGGTCTGCACAAGTGTTTTAAGAGACCGCTAACACGTGTGAAGTATTTTGAGATCCTTGGATGAGAGGTATTAAGTACAAAAGTAAAAAGCCCTCCTTTTAGGGCTAACTTAGGATTCCAGTTAGCCACTAGTGGTCAAATGGAGGAAGTGTTTGTGTACCAGAAGAACTTCTCATCCATTTTTAGATTAATGACAGGCAGTCAGCAAAGATTATCATTTAGACCACAGCAATGGCAGCTGCGCTTGGCTGGCATCTGAGGGAGCACAGCTGAAATTATTCCAATAAAAGCATCATTTCATTGCATCAGTACCCTCTCTACAGCCTCTCCCCAGGTAAGAAACAATATGGAAGGGAAGGAAAACTTTTGTTGTTTACCTCCTGGCAGCCTTTTTCCCCACACCACGGGGTAGGAGCGCTGGGGTCGGTGACGGTAAAGGCAGCGCATCCCTCTCAGCCAGAGCCCATGCTGCAGCCTGCTCCAGCAGCAGGATCCTGCTCCAGGGGAGGCTGAACAGGGAGAATGATCCTGATTGCTAAGCATAGCAGTGCTTCGCTATCATTTTGTTCTTGCCATCTTTTTAGAATTATTAAATCTGTCGAGGAACCTCCGCCTGCCTTAGGCACAGCACGAGTAATTCCCAACAACAGAAGCAGAGGAAATAGCAACCGAGTAACTGCTTCGCTGCTTTCATTTGTCTGTTTGTTTTAATACATTTGTCTGTTTGTTTATTACGGCAAAGGTCTCCCTAATTTCAAAGTCCCGCCTGGATCTTTGCAGCAGCTTCTCTTAGGGAGGATGAGAAAAGGAAGCTCCGCAGCCTCTGGTGCCCAGTGTTACGGGAAAAGCTCTTTGCAGATCTGGGTTAAACAGGGGGGGGGCCCACAGTGGAGGGATGGGGACAGAGCTGGAGCAGCACTTGCTCTTTTTCCTCCATCCATCCAAGTGAATATTTTCTCTACCAGACATTGTGTGCCCTGGGTATTCACTATCTATCACTGTTATTCAGAAAAGGAAAAAAAATAAAATAAAACCTGCAAGAAGTCTTGGGTTTAGTCTAATAAAAGGCAAGAAAAAAAAAAAAACACTTTAAAACTGTAACTTCATGGCCTGGGAAAACCTCTTGTGTTCCCCCACTCCTGTCCTCATGTTCATAATCCCAGAGGGGCCTCAGGTGTGGGGAGAAGGGCTTCGTTACCTACAAAATGCAAAAATGAAAAAGTTAATGTGCCACACCAGGTTACTCATTAACCTCAATGAGATCAGAGAGAAATTGCTTTAGGCTGGCAGGAGGCTTAGGAAGGCAATACTGTGTCAGCTTCAGCCACCTCCAGCAATAAGCCTTTACACCTGGTGTGGAAATAGGGAGGGGGAAGAGGTAAGCAGCCCTGAGTGGGCTCATGCAGAGGCTCCGACAGCTGCAGGCAACTCTCAGGTTCTTGAAATCTTGCCTCCTGGCAGGCTTTTGGTGCAGGAAGGCATCTGATCTAACAGCCCTGCTCAAGATGCAGCCAAGCCCCAACCTGACTTCCTTGCAAATCCTCCTCTCTTCTCGTCCCATTTGCTGTGAGCACGAGGACAGCCTGTACGGGAGCCCCTGAACCCTGCTTTGCCCCAGCAGTGTGGGGAGAAGAATTACAAACGTAGCAGGGAAAAGGGAGTGTGAAGTCCCTGGTGGTGTCAGGGCACAGCAGGAAAGCTCACGAGTGGAGGGCATTAGCTTAGATCACACACACACACACACACACACACACAAAAAGTGTCAAAGCAGCATCGTAATGGGCATTTTTGACCTCTTACATTCTTCAGTAAACGTTTACCTTAGAGAGCTGGGAGGCATGTGTTTCAAGCTCTGCCTGTGGAGGGTCCATGTGTAATTACAGACTTCAGCCCAGGACCTACCTTGACGACTTTGCATTCCCATCATTCTCCGCAGACTGAATCTCCTGCCCACATTGAACGAAGCTTTTACAGATCATGGATCAAATGTGACCATTTAGTTTGTTTGTTCGGTAAAAATATGTTTGCTTTTAGCATGTTCCTGTCTTTGGTGTTCTTATTTTAATCTTCTGTTTTTCTTCTGTCTCCGTACGCTCTGTCCTTTCTTTGTGTTATGTTTCCTTCTCGGCAGCAAGTTGCAGTCTGTCCCAGGGACTCCGCTCCCATCCTGACTTTGCTCCACAGAGAAAAATGTCAGACCCTGAAACACCCAGGGAGAGTTTCAAGGCTTTGGGGAAATTTCATACCTCTTGAATTTAAAATCTGTTGTTTCAGGTTGCCTGCAGAGAAGGCAGAAGCCTCTATTGATTTCCACAACATAATCAGAAAGTGGGCATGTTGCTGCAAGCATGATTGCTCTAAGCAAATCCTTCAGCTGCAGCAGAGAAGTTACATCTGCATAGCTAGGAGCATAATTTGACAAACATCTCCTTTACTGTTGCTCCAGCTTAAACCTCTTCTGTCCCCTCGGTTGGGCTGATCTTTTGCAGCCTTGTGGTTTTAAAGGGTTAGGGCTTTCTAGTTTGTATCTTTTTTCTTTTCTCTCCTCTCTGAGTGAAGCTGAAAACAAGTGTTGCTTCTGCTGATCAGATTTACTGTCCATCCCCCAGCCTGCGAAGCCAATGCAACCAATGGCCATGAAAAGAAGTGCTTATGAAACCACATCTTCAAACCTGTTTTAAAAATCACGGGTGAGAAGCTTCAATGCACTTGAGCTTGTTTAAATATCACTCAGATCAGTAAACAGCTGAATTCACGATCCAACTTCTTTTACCCTGCTGCAACTAGAACTGTCTTTAAAACTTGTGTTCTCGGTTGATTTGGGCTTTGCCTTCTGTTTTCTCATTTCTGCTCACTAAGTTATGCTGTGGTTTCCCTTCCACAGATGCACATCAGCCCCCAGGTAGGCTCCGTAAAGCCTTCTGAGGCAAAATAAAGGTCCTGAGGGACACCGGAAACTTTTATATCTTTGCTAGAGCACCCTTGAAAACGTAGTACTGCAGATTTGATCCACACTAATCATTTGTATGATAGTTCCTAAGTCTGGGAGCGACCTCACACTTAAGGACTCAGCATGGAGTGGGGATGGAGGCAGTTTTCCTCCCATTGCCTCAAACTGTGGGTTTTTTTTCTGTTCTATTATTTGACTCACACTTCGTGGACTTTATTTCCTGGCACATTAACAGCTGGTGGTTAGAAAGCTGCAGTTGGCGAGGGCAGTGTCTGGAATGGATGGCAATTACTTGCTGAGCTCGTGATAATTGTTCAGTTATTGAATAATTTGGAAAGCCAAGCAGGGGGAATATTTGGTTAATTAAGAGCTCGTTTAATCACTGCTAAATTTATCCTTCCAAAACAGTGCTCAACTTACCTGGATTTGAAAACCTTTGCTTACCAACACTGCTGGTGGGAAGCAGGAACACTCGCTGTTCTTTGACTTAAGTCGGTGGCACTTGCTGTTTGGCCTTTGGTGCAATGCTTTTGGTCCTTCTTCCCCACTGGCTCTGTCCCTTCCACCTTTTTCTTCATGGGCGTTAAGATCTTGTCGAAGCTGTTACCAGTCTCTGATGAGATGGCGAATAAGAAACAATTCGCATATAAGCACTTGGGCACTTCTGGGACCAAATTCTCATCTGATGAAAAAAAACTACATTGCAGACAGAATGGCAAAGTATGAGAATTTAATAAAGCCCAGTAAGTGAGAGCAAGAGAAAAGCTTTAGAGCCCTCGTCATTTTTCCGTTGCTGCTGATCTAAGACAGTTGCTGGGCACATGTTTCCTCTGTTTGAGGTTTTAGATAATTTAAGGCTTAGGAAGCAAGTTTATCACCCAGAGGATGCTTTCTGGAGCCTGGACAAACTTCCAGGGGCTCTGGGGAATCTGCAAGGCAGTGCTTAAGACCAAAAAAAAAAAAAAAACCCTTTACAGCTTATTGTTATTGTCATGTTTTCACTGTCGCATGAAGCATGTCAAGTATCTGTATGAGAATTCAGGCAGGCTTGTAACTGAAAGGATTTTATTTGAAGACTTTTGGGGAGAGTTTTGAGGAAGGGACTTAAATGAGAGTTATCATTTGAATCAAGATGAATACAACTTAATTTATAACAATTAGTTAATAGTTTTAAATAATTATTTTGCATTGGGCTTCTTGTTTAAGTGCTTTAATCCTTTGTCCTAGATTAGTTCAACACATGATATTCTTCATGCACATCATCAGTCAGGTGTAACTGCCACCACAGATCATAGAATCATAGAATCATAGAATACTCCAAGTTGGAAGGGACCCACAAGAATCATCGAGTCCAACTCCAGATGCCCATGGGATCTGGCAGTCAGCTGGCACGTGCCAGCTGGGAGGGTATAACTCCTCCCAGCATGCAAGTCAATTGCAGACATTCAGAAAGGAGAAAAAAGAAAAAGCAAAGCCTTGAAACCCTAGCTGACCACAGGCAGACTTATTTCCCCTTTGTACTTGCAAAGCTTCCAAGATTTACAGGTTCCTCCAATCCTGTCTGTAGTACACAAAAAACAAAGTGGATGAGTCTGTACTGAACCTCATCCTTCACAATATGACTTGGAACAAAGTAAACTTACTCTAATGTGTACTCCATAAAAAAGAAAAAAAATCAGCCAGATCTTGTACCTCTGGAGACATATCAATCTTTTACAAAGGCATTCATGAGCTGCTCCTTTGTTTTTTCCCTTTTAGATTAAATACTGCAAAAAGAATGCTTTTTCAGAGCAGACTCTGCAAGGTAAATTCTGCAAAATAGAAGAGCTGTCAAAGCAGGTTGATTTTAAAACCTGACAGCCTTGACAGCCTCCTTGCAGCCATGCAAAGCCATGCCGTTTCCGTGTTACCCATGGTTACAAAAACGTTGAATGAAACAGAATCCAAACCTGTCAAGGATTGTAGCACTCAAACAGGCAGAACAAATGATCTGGAATGATAATAGTCAAGCACTCCGCTCGGTCCTTAATTGAATGTTTTGCCGTACTGCTCCAAATTAATGGACCTTGTCCATTCAGAGTCTGGGCTTCTGAGGGCACAGGGAAGTTCCTGGTGGGAGCTAGCTGACTTTCTACATTCCTTTTATGAGAAGAGAGCCAGCCATAAAGCAGCTCTTCAAGAGTCCTATGATTTCAGGGAGAAGTGTTATGGGATGTCCTCTGCCTGCCCCCAGGGAAAAAGCATCGCGCTTTCTGGTGACCTGGTCGCAGCTGGGCTCCCTCCTGCAGAGCTGGGCTGGCAAAGGGGCTGCCAGCCCCAGGGGCTGCCCTCCATGGAAGTGCTGAGCTGGGGCCACTGCGTGATTTCAGCCGCGCTGCCAGACAGGGACCGAGCCTCCTATGCGTATTTCATCCATGTAGTTCCTTAACTGAAGTTTTTCCTAACTATTCTTCTTGCCTCTGCTGTAAAGTAATGCTTTATGCAAAACACATTTCTGCAAATTAGCTTACCAAGTTTCAGAGGAGCTTTAAAGTTTAAAAATAAAATAAAAATAATAATTAAAAAAAAAACAACACTCTTTTAATCATTCAGACTTGCCTTTGCACTTTCTGGCCCGTCCTGCTGTGTCTCAGGTTTCTGTAGATGTGTGCCATGATCAGCCACTGATCTCATCCCCCTACGGTGCCTGCTGGGTTTTGGAGGTGCTGTGTTGGGGACAGGACGACAGCAATGCCATCAGGATCTTTTCTTCCTGTTAAGTGTCCCTGCCAAAGTGTCACTCCGCAGCACGCCGGGGCAGCATGAGTTTTCTGCCGCTCCTGTCAGCATCCTTTCCTTGCGGGTACCCAGGAAGCTACAAGAAGCCAACAACTACAGGGTCCTGTCAGCAAAGGATGGCTGGAGAAACGCTGCAAACTGATCTAAATCTCAATGCTGCGTAAATCGTCTCTAAAAACCTATTTCAGTCTCTTTGCCAGTTTTCCTTTTCACCATTGCGTGCACAGCTGTGGTATCAATCCCCAGCAAGTGTCATTCGGGATGTTCAGCACTGTTCAGCACTCACCGTTACCTGGATTTAGCGTTTTCAGCACCTTTTCAGCAGCGGGAGGTTTCACCTTCACACCGCTCTGGACAAGGACACACTGAGTAAGGCTTCGCTGTCAGCTTCTTCTACAAACGCCAAAGCCTTCTCCCTCCAGTCTCATCCTCCTCATCCTTTCAGTAGCAATCAGCTTCCTATCACCCCGACTGCTTCCACAGCAAAACCAGCTCCACATACGCTTCCAAAACATTGCAGGTGATGGGAGAGTCCCACCCGAGCGCCCAAATATCATCTCCCGTTCCCTTCCAGGGAGGCTTTTCTGCTCCCACCACTCCCTAGAGCCTCCAGACCTGGCAGATACGTCTCCCCCATCCCAGCTGCTGATTGCAGTTCGGACCCGAGAGCCCGAGCACACCACCCAGCCCCGCCATACCCTGAACCTCTTCCTGGGGTGGTCTCTACCACCCACCTCGTGAGGGGCCGAGGGACACGAGGGTTTTCTTGGCTTCCTACAAGGGAGTGCATGCAGTCAGAATTCTTGTAAGCATCAAATTTTACTGCCTCTTCCCAACATAAACTGGACAAATTGATGGAGTCCTGGCCCCGAGGATAAACACCAGCTCTGCTGTTTAGAGTAACTGTCTCCTGGGAGGAGAAACGTGCGGCTGCGCTGACGCCCTCGCTGCTGGGGAGCTGCATCTGGGTGCAGGAGGTGCCTGCGGGCCGGTGGCAGCACCCCAGCGGACACCTCCCCAGGCTCTCGGGCACGACAGGAGCGGTCCCTGGGGAGGATTAAGGCTAGAAAGAGACCGCGAGGTTAACTCAGGTACCACAACAAATGTCTTAAAATTATTTTGCGGAAATAGAGGACTAGTAATCTTCACCTGAGTCACTTGTAAAAATTTCTGCCAAGGGCTGGTTTAAGTTTGTGCCCGAATCCAGAGGTTGGCTTTGTCTGCAATCAGTGTTGCAAAATGCTGTTTTATGGAGTTTTTGTATTTCAGATTAGTTTCAGCATTTTGGCTGTTTAGCAATGGTAGAACCTCCTGTGGCTAGGAACCATTCTTGGCTGTTATAGCTAAAAAGAATTTACTTAAAATTGATATTTACGGTCAGGCCAGTACTTTTGAAGGAGACTCAGATTAAACAAGACCACTAAGTCAAGCGTTCTTTCCACACCTGCATTCTTCCCAATAAAAAAGTATTTCCCAGTTTCAGGGCACATAGTTTAGAGACAGATTTCACTTGTTGTTCTGGTATGACCACTTGCACGCTCCGAGAATAAAGCTGGCTCAGATGTACACATGCTGTCCTCACTTTTCAGGGCCTGGAACACAACTGGAAAATCCTTGTCTCCTAAATGATAGCCTTGTGCAGCTGTAGTTCTCAGACTGCGTTCGCCAAGCAAGCCAGAGAGCTAAAATCTAAATTCATTTCAAAAGATTTTGCAATATCCTAGTTCTCCACTTTCTTGAAATATCCTGGGGGGGGAAGGGACCGATGTAGATCCCAATGATCAATTTTAGATTAAAATGAAACGACAACAGAGCAAGTGTATCATTTTCTGTTCCCAGCTTTGTCTCCTCTGTGCCACAACCAAGCCCTTGCAAGCGCTGAGGAAGTAGCAGTGGATGTCTCGAGGAAGCAGCGAGCGCAGCCTTAGGAGGCAGGCTAATGGCCAAGCTGCGGCTTCTCCCCTGCCACACATCCATCCCCCGCGTGTCCATCCGTGACTGGAAGGAAAGAAAACTGAGGTTCAATAACACTGTTCAGCTCCTAGGCAGGGGGTAGGCAGACAATGACATTCACTTTTTCTATTAAGTTAATTGATCCACTTATTCATTCTCTCCATTTCATTTATTAATACCAAAGCTTTAGGGCTCAAAGCTCTTCTGTTTTTCCTGTTCTGTGAAATGGTTTAATTAGAGATATTACCGCTCCTTATGACCCTTGCCACATTTGTGACATTAATATATAAGCCCTTGTTTATAAATGTACTTACAGTCACAGTTACTATTACATTTCCCAGTCAACACCTTCCCTTCTGCCCTGCTCAGGATCCTGCAAATCACAAAGCTGGCCTGACCAGAAGACAGAAAAATTACTTTTGCGATGCTCGTGTCTAAACTACCTCCCCTTAGGATTCAGCTATGGAAAGGTTTTGATTACCGCCCTTCTGTGCATGCTTAATAGCTGGAGTATTTCATTTAAGGAGAATGATTAGGAAGAGGACAAATTTTAATGGCCTGCTCAAAAGCCTAGATAAAAATCTTAGCTACAGAGTTGAAACGTGTTTAAGTTCTATTCAAAGTGGTAATTTTTGCAGCATGCTGGCTTTCACTGACTCACAAGCCATCTGGAGGTGCTAAAAGCAGTTAGCAAACAAAGTCAAGAGGTCTCTAGTTCCAGTTCTCGAGACAAAAATACCAAGGCTCAAAGGCAGCAGGCAGTCAGCTGTGAAGAGGGAAGACTTCAAGGGTCTCAGCACTAATAAATGTGATACGAGCAAGTGCCTTTATCACCTCCCAAGCTGGGTGCTTTTAGCTGGGCACTCTTCAAGATGAGAACAGCATTCCTGAGAAATCCGCGTGCATTTATTCTGTGCCTGCGCTGAGGCAGAAAAATGAGATTCTACTTGCCTGCACGCGGTCTGAATGGACAAAGATCTCCAACAACACGGGTGCAGAACTAGAAAGGGAGGACAAGCAGGGAGAGGACTGGAGTTCCAGTTACCATGCAAGTACCAAAAAGCAGAGTAGAACCTCAACGGAGAATAGCAAGGAGCAGGTGCATATCCCCACACTTCAACTGAAGGATTTCAAAATGAGTAAAACTTTGTCCTTTCTTATAGTTCCAAGAAAACCAACATTTTCAAACTTTTATTTTTAAGTGGAGAAATAATGTCCATTTCTATGTATCTATGAACGTTTCAGTCTTAATTTCTTCTTAGATTGTTTCTTATTTACACATCTAAATCCTGCCTAGTGCTACAAAAGGTACAACAGACATATGTTATGCGTGGAGGACGTCACCACCTAAAAAAAAAAAAAGACACAGCCGATATATGCAGAGGAAAGCTTAATTCATTATTTTTTAAATAGGTGGATGCAGCACGGCTTTCTTAACTTAGCATACTCAACATTCACTGCTAATTAAAACAATATGGACAGGATAAATAGCCTAAGTAAATGGTATTAAGGCAGAGGTCCTGTTGAAAGTTTTATGAAGGGATTTAGCTGCAAGAGTTTGGCTGCCTAAAAGCTCACAATGTCCAGTTGTTTGTCTGATTTTTTTTTTTAAACAAAAAAAATAATGGAGATTGAAGGGGGGGTCAATTCAACATTGACATAGACATTTCACTGGGGGAGAAATCTGCTGCTCTCTAACACCACCTTACATTTAACTTATCCCTCTGTTTGACTTACTTTTGTTGTATTTCTTTCTCATGCTAGTAGACAGAGACAAACAGACAAAGTCTATGTTGATCATATTCAGTGGAAGGGAATTCCTTCCTAATTAATTTCTATCTCCCTCTAAAACAGAAAAGAAACAAATGAGAAGGCACATCAATGGCCCACAGCCGCAATAGTGAAATAGAAATAATGCAAGTGCGAGATCATTTTTCTCATTCCTTTTCTGCTGAGAACCGCAAGGAATGAATGGGCTTAGAGTTTGTCTGGTTTCACAGCACCTTTTAAAGTTTTGAATCATCAGCCGAAATGTGGCCTTCTCTTTTTACGGGGGTGTTCGGTGAGTCACATTTAAAGCCCAGAATATATCTCCTCCTCTTCAGTAATGACATATACCAGAAATGAAAATGTTTGCCTGCTAGAGGGGATGCAAGAAACTACCATTCAGAGCCAACTCGTGTAAAATGACTCCATTAGGACCTGCCATTGTTTATTTCCCCCTAGATTTAATGGTCTGGTTGCCAAATTAATACACCAAGAAGGTCACCAACAAGGTGTGAATCCACCCAGAGACCTTATCCTGGCAGTGAAAAGCAGGTCTTAAAAGAGAACATCAAGATTTTCTGTGAAGTCAGCAGCAAAGCATCCTGGCATCCAGATAAACAGCTTAATATAATTGTATAAACCGATGAACAAAAAAAGAGCCAAATTCTCAAGGTGTCTGTCCAGAAAAATCATAGCTCGCTAACCTACTCAGCATTTTTGTTTTGTTTTGTTTTGCTAACACAAGAATTGGAAGGGCATCTATTTGTAAAATAAGCCTTCTGAGCACTGGAGGCCTCTTACAAGAAATTTCCAGAAGCAAGTCATGTGAATTCTATAAATCTCAGATTCTCTCTATGAATAAAGTATCACTTCCTTCTAGAAGAGGTGCTGTGATTTCAAGCACATACTCCTGCACTGCTGCACCACTGAGTCTTCAGCTCGAAGGCTCAGATGAAGGTCCCACTGAGGTACGTTAGTTAACTATGTACCCGACCTGACGGTTCGTAGATTCAACCAGTCCAGATTCCCTGGAAAGCCTTAGGATTATCAAGCAGTAAACCTAGATATTTTGAGGGTTTTGTTTTGTTTGGATGCATTTAAAGGTTACAGAAATAACGGTGATGGCACTTCCAGGCTGCTTTATTGATTTCACAATAAGAAGTATCTAAGCAAGGCATTTCTTGTGATCCTGCAGTCTGATCTGCATGTGTAGAGTCCCATTAAAATCAATGAGACTTCACAAAGGAGCAGCTCTACCAGCAGGGATCCTTTAACAAGATCAGTTCCTTAAAGTGAACCAGCCACTGACAAAGAACTGTAAAAAAAGTTTTTCCTTGTATCTGTTTCAAAATTCAGTACTCACTATCTACAAGTTGGCATGAAAAGAGAAGAGCATTCAACAGCAGGCAACATCAATCCCCACCTTGTCATTACTTCATCTATATAAGAAAACAGGCAAGATGGAAAGAAATACCCCTCTGAAATAAAGGGTGTCCTTTTAAGTATGGACAGTGCCTGTAGAAGAAGAAAAATAAAACAGTATTTGAAAAAAATAAATAAAAAATGCTAAGGAATGGAAAAAAAAAGCTAAAGAATGAAAAAAATCATAAAAATTTGAACAACACTTGACAGTTTCACCACGGTCAAAAATTTTTCTTAAAGATTAATACACTGCATGGGCTAAAAGGTTATAGGAAAAAGCTGGCTCCTTTGAGTATGGTTGAGAAAGACAAGCTGAGTGTGAGGTATGGCAGGGTCTGTCCACTGAAATACACAGGGTGTCTAAAATAGAGTGTAAAACTGAAATAGCCTGAGGCATTGCTATTTTAAAGCACGGTGAAGCTATGGTTAACAATATAGTGCTTGCTCACTCTGAATCCCAGCCTGTTCAGGGAAATCTCTTGCTATAAGGCAATCCGAATCCCTTTGAAGCTAAAGAAACAGCCCTGAGCCTGCCCACAAACTGCTGGCATCAGGCGTGACCCAGCCCTGGCTCTGACGTGGGCTCTGGTGCGCGTTCCCTGCTGCGTCCAGGTGGCTGTTTGCAGCCTTCATCCTCTAGCACAAGGTCAGGCACTCCTCGTATCACTGAACAGCAGCACGATCACATCTTACGAACGTCCCAAACAGCTCTAGTGAGCCGGTCCGTTATTTATGCACAGCCTGCACTTACACCCCCTGTTCAACATACGCTGCAGGTAAAAGCTGAAGTCCGCTGGGACAGAACTGAGAGACGAAATAAGGGATCGGAGGGGAGATGATGGACAGAACCAAAGAAAGGTGTGCAGTCTGGAAATGGGACACAGTTATTTTCCTTCCTGAAAAGCTTTAGTATGAGCCACCATCGCTTGTATGGAAGACAAAAAAGTGCCTACACGCACACTTTAGGGATAAATGGGCTGTTTTTAAAGGAGAGCTAGTGGTAGGTTTCAGCAAACAAGCGGTAAAATTAGCTTTCAGTTTCCTAAGAAGGTTTACAAAAGCAGAGATAAGGCAAACTGTGCCATAGTTCTTCACAATATTTTACAAGGAGCAGTAGACACTCACGGGGAATTACCCACCGCTTTACGATGGCTCTCATTGCCGGATTTCCTGAGGAGTCTGCCTCTTTGAATGAGGCTAAAATGATCGATGCATGCCAGAGCCAGCTGCGGTTCATAAAGGAAATAACTCTTCTGCTATTCTTGGAACCTTTGGTTGGATTTCCTCACAATAGACTCAAAAAGGAGAGACAGGAGCTGGGGTTTTCTTTGCTTGGGTGAAGAGAAGAGGAGGAGGGTGGCTGCCTGTGTTTCCCCCAGCCCTCGGCAGTAGCACAGAAATGCCCTGACCTCAGCAGCATACCTGGCTCACTCCTGGAGTTAAGACGAGATGGAAATATCGCACAAAGCCAGGCAGGATCACTTTAGAGAGATCCAGTTCACGTGTAAAGGCTGTGTAAAGGTATCTGAACGTAGATGAAATGTGAGGGACTCCGTATTAAAACCAAAACCATTGCAATTCACTGAGGAAAGGAAAGCTATCAAGGAGAAATTCAAAAGTATTAAGAATTGCAATTGAAGAAACAAAACCAGGTTTTCTTGACAGCATAGTCATTATCAGTGCCATTTTTGCTCTGCTTCTATTTTATTCTACACGTCATGTGCTACGACCTCAAAAAGTACCCTCAAAGCAAATAATTAAGACATGAAGCTAAATTTCTGATAAAAATCTGAATTAAAATCTTTTTGTAAATTGAGTATCCTGGTAAACATTTCTGGACTTGAAATTCATTCAGATGGAGCATGTAATATTTCAGACAATACATATTCGGGAAAACCTCAGTGTAAACATATCTTTCCAAAACTTCCATTGATTTATGGGGGAATTAAAAAAANCATGGTATAGCATTGAAAGCTAGGTATGTGCCAGAGACCAAATCTGACCACATCCCTGCTAGTTTTATAAGATACCCTGATATTCCCCAACACCTTCGAATAGAAAAACGACAGTTTTCAAAGCAGTACAACTACACTGACATCCTCTGGAAGCCTCACCCAATGTCTTAGTAGGGATTCGAAGTCTGGCTTGGTCTCCTGTCTCTTTCCTATTGCACCCTGGCTTCTATTTCACGCAAGCAGGCTTCACCTTTCTTTAAAAATGTTTTTATTTCAATGTACGAATTAACATTCCCAAATACTTGCAACGAGCATGCTTTAAGGTACAAGGCTGCAAATTCGTGTCCAGACTTCGCCCCAGTTCCCNTCTTTCCAAAACTTCCATTAATTTATGGGGGAATTAAAAAAAAAAAAGATTCCACAACTGCTTACACAAACAAAAATTTTAAATGTGAGAAATCCCAAAAAGTCCACTTAAAGCTCCTAGAATCAGGTTGTATGGGATTAAAATAATACTAATAAAATAATAAAATAAAATAAAATGCATGGTATAGCATTGAAAGCTAGGTATGTGCAAGAGACCAAATCTGACCCACTCCCTNCCTGCTAGTTTTATAAGATACCCTGATATTCCCCAACACCTTCGAATAGAAAAACGACAGTTTTCAAAGCAGTACAACTACACTGACATCCTCTGGAAGCCTCACCCAATGTCTTAGTAGGGATTCGAAGTCTGGCTTGGTCTCCTGTCTCTTTCCTATTGCACCCTGGCTTCTATTTCACGCAAGCAGGCTTCACCTTTCTTTAAAAATGTTTTTATTTCAAAGTACGAATTAACATTCCCAAATACTTGCAACGAGCATGCTTTAAGGTACAAGGCTGCAAATTCGTGTCCAGACTTCGCCCCAGTTCCCACTGAACACGTATTGACCTTTCTTTACTTTGAACCATGAGGGCTCTAAATAAAAGTTTTCATGCCCCTGGGAAACATCAAGCCAGATTGTTTTCACCATGCGTTCGATTAAGAGCACTTGTCTGCAGCAGCTTGGCACCAGATTTATACTAGCTTAATAGAACAAATCCTGTCCTCAACGTAATCTGAGTTCTGAGAAAATGCGTGCTGCGTTTCCCAGTAGCAACAGGCAGGCTGAACCTGAAAGAGGACAGATGGAAATATCAACAGAAATTAAAGTATTTCAAATTCAGAATTATCTGTCAACAAATGGGGAGAGATACCCTTAATAAAAAGTTATTGGGGGTATTTATGGGGACTAAAATAAATTAAGTCAAGCTTATTTCTAAAGATCACCAAATTCTGCAAATTCCAATCCGCCTCAGGAACATTAGCCTTTCTGCTGTTATTATAATGTTCTCTGCTGGAGGCTATGTTTAGAATCTTTTAGATTGTACTCTACTTCCTCATTTGCTATTTAATTTCTTCATAGATCAAGATATTGCTTTTAATAGTGCGGATATTGAAAGTTCAAATATAAAATCTTGATTAGTACTGGAACACACAACATAGTGAATTATTATGCTTCTTTCTAAACATGAATTCTCTTACCAGGTACAATGCACACATTTTACACATTTGACAGGTTTGGTCATCATATTGAACACATTACTAAAGCTTAGAAACTCCAGAAGACATGAGTACCAACTTGATTTTATTTCTGAACATCAGTCGATTCACAGCACAGGAAGAAATGCACCACGTTCGGAAGGTATTACAATACACGCAGTCTTCAGAAGATTAAAACCTGAGAGGAGATTAGCTGAGATTTCCTTCATGGTCTAACATGCTCTTGTTAAGCAGTATTTTATAGAGGGTGGCTCCTAAAGTGCCATTTTCATTTAGTGCAACTCAAAGCCTGCATGACAGAGAAGTAACTAACAAACACTTTAAAAAATGGCAAAGCCCTCAATTTATTTGACAGTGTTACAGAGTGGTGATGGAACTTACAGCGAAGTAAGAATTTCAGAACACAGGACCTCAACCTGGAGAATCAAACCAAAACCCACAGAGGTCCACTGATATTTAGATTCCACTAAGATGAGATATTTTTGTGGAAAAGGCCCTGCATTTAAATCACAAGGTGATGTTAAAAATCAAGTTTTAACCCAGTAAAGCTGTTGCTGGTGATCTTGGTCTGCCTTCACATAGACATACAACTTTGGTGTGATGCAAACTTCTTTGCATTAACAGGCTTTGAGAAAAGTGTTTAGATGCAGAACCCTACTAACTGTATTATTTTCCTAGCATCCGGACATTTTAACAATTCCTTGTTAGCAAGGACAAGGAAGCCCGTCTCAGGTTTCAGAACAAAGAAGTGAAATTATAGAAGACCCATCTTGCAGGTGTGCCAACTGAGAATCCTCACATAGAACAAGTGCAAGTGTCCAGTCATCATTCTCTTTATACTGATCTTTAGTGTAATCCCCCCAATACTTATAATTTCCATAAAAGGGTAGATTAAAACAAAAACTGCATGAAACTATGCATAAAAAAGCACATCCCCAGATTTTCAGTTTCATACAAAAGAGACTACTAATAAACCAAATCAACATGTTTGCTTCAGAATTTGATTTAAAAATTTTTCCTACAATTTACTTAAGGTGTTCACCCACAAAAACCTTTGAGTGTAGTAAGAAAGCAAGGCAGTTGGCAAGATTACTCATTGGTTTTGTTATTTCATCTGTACTACAATGCAATCATCCCTTCCTCTCTGAAGTTCTTGCAATTTCTTAAAGTAACACCACAAACTAATGATCCCAGTTAATAGAAAATAAGTCTTCATAATAAACCAAAAGAGACAAGTCCAAAAAATAGCTATTGCTACACTTTCTGAAATAGATAAAACATTGTTTTGGACAAGATAAACACAGTATTTCACTACACAAGATTTGTAAGTTGTGTCAACAGTAACAAAAATCAGGAGTTTTCTTAAACTTGGTCTTAAGACTCAATTTAGGCCCAATAAATAGATGTTTTCCAAGTGTTTTACAATTGAGCTCCAGCTTGAGAGCGTTTTGATTTAAAATGTAAGTGGACACCAATTTCCTTCAGACCCCACATACCACAGACAACTGGTCCATGTGGTTTCGTTATCCGGCTGTCCAAGCAGCAAGTCAGGGTTTACAGGATCAAGTCTCAGGATTCCAGCACCAGCACATGGAAAACCACCACAAAATTTTCTTCTCACCTACACCCCTCCCAAATCCTACTGTCCTAACTGGGAATTAGGTAATGATGAATGCTCAGCTGAATCCAGAAAACTGACTCCCTCTGCCCAGCTCTCCTTTTAATATTTACTTAACGCATGTAGTTATATGGTCAAGCCATTCCCATAAAGAGCTCTAAGCCTTCGCATGGGGCTTCCAACCAGGAGATTAATCATTTTCATTAAGACAACACTGGGAAAGTGAGGTGAGTTGGGAATGCTGCATTCTGGTCAGAGGAACCTATTGTGGTGCCATTCCCTAGTGCACCACAGCATTTGTAATCCAAAAGTGATGTGCTTTCTGGCTAACTAAAAGGTTGTATTTCTGACATTGTATTAACCAGTCCCTGCTCGTAGCAGAAAATATCTGTAGTAATTTAATTAGGAAAAAAAAAAGTTCAAGTAAGGCCCAGTAGTCAATCCACAGGTGTATTGCCCACTAATGCCCATGCTAAGGAGAATACATTCCTCTCAACAGGAGAGATGTCTGAACAAATAGCAGTCATCTTGCTGTATTAATTTAGGTCAAACTTTTTAAATCCCATTAGTATTAGAAGAGACTACAGAATTTAACAACAGGTAACAGCAGCATCAGGTGCCATATCAAGATATGGTCCAAAAGGTCGTCTGTATGTTTTAAACTGAAGAATCAAAATAAGACAAAATAGAAAAATGAAGAGCCCATCACAGGACTCCGCATGAAGACAAACCATTTACAGAATATAGCAAATTTAAGGTGGTCCTTAAGGCACTGTTTGCAACACATGGAAAAGGACATGTGACAACAAAATGTATTACAATATATTAATACAGCTGGGAAATTCTAATTGAGTGCGAGTCTATAAGAATTATCTCCATTTTTCCCCTCCTCTTGCAGGGCTTCTCTCATTCCATTTGACCTCACGTTCCATCCCTGGAGGAATTACATCAGGACTGGATCCCCAATGCCATGGTCTGGGTTACAAGTGAAGGAGATGGTGATGGCATAGCGAGTGCCCCAGCGGACCTTTTCCACCCGATGAAGGTTCTCTGATCCAGAGGTGAAAAAGGAAACCCGGCCTGTAAAGACAAAGTATTTAATCAGCCACATAGAGTTTGCCACTCAGCTATCAGCTCTCTACACAGTTTTGCTGTTGTTGTCTCAGTCCAACTGTTCCCTAGCTACCTGAGAGCACATAGGTCATCACAGAGACAAACTGTTACGAGCTTATGCTGCACTCTGACAGCTTTATGGACTGTTTAAAGTGTATGTTAATCCTTCGTGCTACAAAGCTGGAGACATAATTCTACCATATCTCATAGTTTATAAAAGGCAGGAGGAAGCCAAGAACATCTGAATCCAGTTCTTAGTTGCCTCAATTAAAAAGAAAAGAAAAAAAAAGAAAAGAAAAAGAAAAAAGCAACTCTAGTGACTGTCAGCAAAGCATACTGATTTCCTCCCTGCTCCCCTTCTAGTCCAGGCTCTAATTTTAGACCAAAGAAGGAGGAAATGCTACAAAGGTGGCAAAAGGTCTTCAGTGAAAAAATGCTCAGCAGGTTTACAAGCAGCTGTGGCAGTTTATCAGCACTGTACCAAGTATTTGCTATAGCTTTTTGTGCACAGGCAGATCACTCGCTGTTCAGCCAGGATGGAACGTTTTGTATCACTCTTGTATACAAATGAATTTCCCTTAGAAAGAGCCACTACATCAATACACATAGGCCTGGAAATTGTTTTATAGATGCAAATGCTTACCCCTGTGCTTCATCCTGTCTAAGCTTTGACTGCCACCACCACCACCATCCTGCCTTGGGGTTCTCCAGGCCTTAGGCTGCTTCAAGGTGAAAGCCAGTTACTTTGACAATGATAGCAGAGGTGTATCAGCATCCCACTTAGCAAAACAGCAGAATAGGGCACTCTGCGCTTTCACATTATTTAACTCTTTTGAGAACACAATAGTTTAGCAAGTAACTAGGAACTGAAGCAGCTCTGTAGGACCACTCAAATTTCCTGAAAAGCCAGTAATACTCATATACACCGCTGTTTTATCCCAATAGCATGTTTTTTCCTACTCAGGCATTTTTTCCACTGATCAGATTAGATTAAAGTTTGTTAAAAGCTTATCTTGGGGAACTCATACTGACAATCTACTCTGCCTGGGACCACCAGGCCAAATGAAACACTTAAATGACTAGTTAAAATCTGCACAATAACAAGACAAACCATTCCAACCATTGTACAATCTACACTGCAGAAATGGGCACCAGCTACATAGCTAGTGTTCTCTTCTCACTAAGGATCCAGAAGCTATTCTGCTTGCATACTCGTCAGCAGCACACGAGAGATCTGAACAAAACTAGACTGGCCTCATGGAGCTTGAGTAGCCCTTGTGTCCCTTGCACATTCAGTTGCAGTTCACATTTAATCTGTCATAGGAATCACTCCTAACTGCCAAGCGGAGCTATAAAGTCATATATCATACTCTGCTCTGCCTCTGGCTGCACATCAATAATGGATAAAGCTATAAATATATGTAAAAAATAAATTCATTTGTATGCACAGCTCATGCACACCTCGGTGTCCTGCTCTTCTGGATGAAAGACTCTAAATGAAGGCAATGTTCGCCTATCCTGCAAGTGTTACAATTAACAGAACTATCCTCTTGAGGATTTCATACAAGGTCCCTTTCTCCTGAAAATGCGGGGTTTTTTTTGTTGTTGGTTTTTTTTTGTTTTGTTTTGTTTTTTGTTTTTTTACTTTCTTAAATCTTATTTGAATACCATTCAACTACTTCATTATCAGTCCCTCACCTGTTCACCCAAAGCTTTGCCTTAAACTGATTTTCAAGCTTTTTTGTTTGATCTCTCATAAAAAGTAGTAGTAATTCAGAATTAGACAAGTTTCAGTGTATTGTTTAAACCAGTTAAAGTGGATTCTTTGGCTATACAGAATGTATTTTAATTTCCTTCTTTAATAAATATGTCTTCAGATATATAGTATTTTTAGCTCTTTGCACATCTGGTCCCATAACTGCCAGTCAGGTTCTCCATGTCACCAAACAAGTCTACAGTCTGTTTCTGAAGATACTTTTTCCTGACTTATGAAGAATTTCCAAAATAATTTCCAAAATCATTCCAAAATCATTTCCGTTGCAAAATTTTGAAATGAAAGCACAGTCTCTCCACAGTACACTATTGTTAATAATATAACTGTTCAAAAAGAGGGCAAAGAACATTAATTCCCATCCCACCTGATAAAACCTTCAAGGAATATACGGTAGCATCATTATCCAGAGACACCTGGGGAAAGACACAAGATAAAATAAAGGTGTACCATTACAGAACAGGATGATTTATTGGCCTTTCAAGCACACTGAGACTAGATGCTTCATAATCTTGCTTCAATACACAGTAGATAGAAACCACTTCAAAAGTTAAATACTACAAGAAAAAAAACAGGTCAGAACTAACCAAGAAAAGCATGTGCCTACTCCTAGGTTATAATCTGTCCTTGTTCTAGCAATTTTTTTTTAATCAGTTTTGAGTTTGAGATTTTAAACCCCCAAATTTCAAACTATGAACCACGTTAGCAAGTTAGTAGGGCCATATGTGACGTGGGTCTGTTTTCAGTTGTGAGATTGCATTCAAAGCACTTAAAGTGCACACTTTATATTAAAAGAAAAAAATAGTGTTACATGCTGACACAATTGATGTAGCCGTGCTAGGATTTCTCTCATTGTGACAGGAGAGAAAGACATGCACAGGGCAGTTCCACTGAGCTCTCCACACTATGAATAAGCGGTAGAGGGAACACTAAGCTTCCTAAGAGATTAGTGTTGTATTACAGGTGCTAAACAATGTCTATGCAGCTACTCACTGCAAACCAAACATGCATATGTACATGCAATTTCCTGATGAAACATTTTTGAGGGACAAAAGCTCAGGATAAAGCATGCAAAATTCTAATCCCGCTTCCTTTGTCCTTTTCTTTCACTATTTCAGTTAACAATGGCCTCAAAAGGGTCTTTTCATTTTCACCTCCTCTCCTCTGACTGGCCTGCACAGATTTCTTTCCAACATGCTTTTCTGCTCCAGAAATGAAATCTTGACAACTACTTCCTGCCACATAAATTTTGGTTTGATTTATGAACACTTGCTGTTAAAATGTAAGCTTTTTTGAGATCACAAGCTACTACTCAGCACAACTTTATGGTATAATATTATCTAACCGAAAAAGAGAAAGTATGTTATCCCTGGTTCTTAAGGGATGAACTTCTGGGGAGTGGAAGAAACAGGAGATGGATCATCTTCCGTTTTGAGGTCCATGCTTCTAAGCTTTCAGAAAGACACTGGTCTCTGAGCCAGGTCTTGAAGGATGAAGATTGGAATAGAGGTGTCCTTGGGTTAGAAGTGATGCCAAGGGTGATAACAAAGGATTTCTTTTCCACTGAGATAATTCAAGAGTATTTTATCCTGAACGTAAACATTTGACTCACATTTTCCCCAATTGCTGCAAGATGCCAAAAACCATCGCCTGTTTAGTTTCACGATGCTTTAACCTCAGCCTCAGGGAAGAGCTTTAGATCCACAAGTTACAAGGAACTGTGGGCTGCCCTCCGACATCTACTGTCTGTCTCCTTCTCACCTCCACTTTCCATTTCAGGAGAAGTAAATCGGACAAAGCATACCACAGCAACTAGTGCAGCACACCACAGCATTCAGTGCTTTTAACACTTGGGCATACAACTCCCATATTAGACCAAAAAGTACAGACATTTTGAAGGCCCTTCCATCAATGATCTTCCCTCTTTTCTGGCCACAATCAAACACTTAAAACTCCTTTACAGCTGTTTCCAAATGTCTTCAAGACTCCCATCAGCCTGTAGGGGGGTGAGCCCTGGCCTAGTTCTGTGAAAGAGCAGAACTTTCTTACTGCAGCAAGGGATTGGAGGAAGTTCCTCCCACAAACACACTTGTTCGCACCTTTCTTACTCTAACAGCAAAAAAAAACCCCAAAGAATTGGAAAGATTTGTGGTAAGCTGAATACCCACAGGACCCTGTTTCTAAATAATAAGCTTGCCCATAGCCTTCAAATTTCTACAGGAACAGAAGTAATCAATCAATCCTTGCCTTTGATCTCTATTTGACAACAAGCTAGATCTAAGAATACCTGAATCTACAGCCTGTTTTCCCTTCCATGTTTTCCTCTACTTTCAAGCATTAAGTACTAGAAAGTGTGTTTCCAGATGGAGTTTGGTACAGTAAAAGCTTAGCTGATGAGCTTCTGTTCCTTGCAGACTGGAGAAAGCGTTACTGTGACACAGTCACTCCCCATTCCAGTTCCCAGACACTGCTCCAGCCCTGCTTCTGCACTAGTTTCATCCACAGGAGCAGCTGCTTCTCAGTCCCTTTTTTCTGTGGGTCTTAAACATGAACAGAAGTTTTTAATATTTACAAAAGGAAGCAAAGGATAAGTTGTATTGGGGATAAAAGAACTACTGTCATAGAAAACTCGTTCAAACTCATTCAAATACGTCAGCTTCTCGCACTGACCTCGGACAAGGAATTGCTAACAAGCACAGCACCACAGCATCCATCAAAACTAAGCCTGGTCTTCAGTGTCGCTGACACAAGTCAAGCTCTTAAATGCTGTCAGGCTGAGAAAGGCTTGTGATGTGAAAAACAGGAAAGGAAATACAGGGAGCAAGACCTTAATCATATTAAAGGTAACCCCTTGTTCTCCTGAGTTTTTGAAAACCAATTTTTGCACTGATCCACAGGAATTGTTATTTCTAAAGACATAAAAGTGCCAGTCACACTGCTGTGAGTTGTATGTGACCCTAATTTTGATAACGTAACACTATCAATTTCATGAAAAACACTTAAGAAGCAGCAAAAGCAAGGGATATTTCACTATGCAGCAATGATGTCCCATTTAATTACTCATTCAGCTATATATCACAGTATTCCCATAAGGCTTGCTCTCAGAAGATTTTATCCCTGATGAATTTTAACATTCAGCTGCACTTCCATAACCAAACAATTTTCTACCTAACCTCAATAGTGGGAGGCAATATAGATTGGAAGAATATACAAAGAAAACAATTTTCATTTACAGCTATGCCCTTGACTTGTACTGTGATTTTGATCAAACCACTTAATCTCTCATTTGTTTCCTTGTCTCTAAAACAAAGATAATACTGACATATTCTAACAGGGTTACTACGAAAATTAATTAGTAAACACCAGTACAATGCTTTGCAGTTAATACACATTCTGTTGCTTTGCAAGTACTATAACGAGTATCCTCTGCTGTTCTTTCTTATCCTGGCAACAGAAAAAATAGTAAGGTATGTAAGATTAAATTAGAACAAGATGCAGAAAATACACAAAAAGACTTTGAGAACCATACTAATGTTAACATACCACAATGCTCGTGAGAAAAAAAACACCACACACTACGACATTATTATGCTTCTTATTACAGATTCACTGCATATAGAATTATATTCACTGCATATAGAATTAGAGATCCACTGCATAATTTAGGTTGAAAGAGACCTTGGGAGGAGACCTGTTCCAACCCCTTTCTCAAATCAGGGCCAACTTCTGAATTATGTCCGAGTTGCATCAGGTTGCTCAGGGTCATATCATCAGCACACATAAGTGCAGCATTAACAGCACACATTAATCAGCACACATTTAGATACAAAACTTCCTGAGCGTGCATCTCAGGCACATGTATTTTGCTACCCGTGTCTCCTGCGATCAATTGTTGAGTGGGAAGCTGTGACTAGATGATCTCCAGAGATCCATTCCAACTTCAATTATTCTGATTTTATATGGAATAGGCCATTCACATTAATATCAACTTTGGCAATTACTTTCTGCAGCCTCCCAGTTTGCAGCAAGCCTGTGTTGCCACTGGATTCCAGGACACGTCATGCTCCCATCCTTCACATGAGACTGCCACTTTTGCTTTCTTGCAGCATCCTTTTGGCCCTTTTAGTTTAATTCACTGCCAAATTTCCTTGTAAACTCCTTGGCTCATGCAAACATCAAGTAGAAACTGCAAACCATGTGTTAGACTGTCTTGACCCACACTTAACCGTGTAAGCGAGTCAGGGAGTGCTAACTGTCCCCTCGCCCTCCGCCTTTGGTCGGCTGGAGCTGGGGCTGGACACCAGGGAAGGACAGGGGCTTCCCGGGGCACCCGAGGGCAGGCAGGGGACGCAGAGCAGGGCTGGGGCAACATAAGAGATCTCACCTCCAACCACTGTCCAGAGCAGCTGGCGGGGGGCACTGGAGAGACTGAGCAGCTGCTCAGAAGGAAATGAAGTAATTCCGCTGCCGGATTAAAGGGAAGCAAGAACAGTTTATTTGGCACTACAGATCTACTCAGCATCTTTCATCTTATGCACTGACAGCTTTGACTGTCTGCTTTACCAGCTCTAAATGTTACTCTAGGAAGAAAGAAAATAGTGTTTCATCTGCTGAATGACACCAAGACAGAAGCACTGTCTCGGAAACAGCACAAACAATTGTGTTCTCATCCTTGTAATTTGTTTAGGATTAATTGCTAATTCATTCTCACGTAAAGTCTCTCCTCCCCACCCCTTGAACACTATCACTAGGCAAAAAAAAAAAAACTTATAATATTTTCTGTAATCATACAATAAAACTTATTTAGTAGACATACTTATTCAATTACATCTAAATAAATATATTGTTGAATGGGGGAAGCTTTAAGCAAGTCCTTACCTAAGCCCGACAAAAGTAAAGTGGAATGACAGCATCTGAGAGTGCCCTGGTGGGAGGTGAATGGGGCAGGTCACACTTCTGCCACAGCTCTAGTTCCAGGATCTTCCCAGTCCAAAGTGTGCCAGGCACCTGCCTCAGGTGACAGCAGCACCACCTGGTAATGCTGTCTCGCGCGCGTTAACGGGGGAGACCTTTCTGAAGGCAGCGCTGAAAGCTACCAGATGGATAAAAGAGCAGCTGCTGTGTGCATCCTGCCTACCTGCACACTACGACACTGCTAATCTGGATTTCATCCCAGATGCAAACCAACTTTATATCTACTGTTTTTGAAGTAAGACTTGGGCCTGGATGTTCTGCCAACCTTTACACCAGAAGAGAGGGCACAAGCTTCTCTAAACGATTTCCCCACATACACAGGTGAAACATAGGCCAAGCACAGAAGTGTAAAGGGCCTAAAAAGAAACTAAATCACAATGGGCATTTGATGAAGCCTAGATGCAAATTTGTCCCAGATTTTTTTAGTAGAGAAATTACTTGCTGTTATGAATAAAATCAATTATTAACATGGTGAACTCTTTCACAGCTGGCTTGTAATTTGCTGAAGTATTATTCATACTTTTAAAAGTACTTGCTTCTACTTTAAATTCAAAATCACCTGGGCAGAAAACTTCCAAATTAGTTTTTAAAGAAAATAAAATGAACAAGTTATTCCCTACTAAAAAATATTTCCCCAAAAAAAAAAAAAAAAGAAAAAAGACATGAGGCATTTTTAGATTTCAACAGAATCCCTGACTGCTTCTCTTCCGCCAGCACAGTTGGCTGTTCGAAATAACAGGAGTTTCTGCTCTGTACATTATGTCTGAAAGCATGACAATCTAGTGAAATATTTAGAAATAAAAACTGCATAACCCTGCTTTCTCCTTTTCACCCTTACTGACTGTCACCCAACCATTTTGGCTCCTTTTCTTCTCCCTAAAGCTAAAAGAGAAGGACAGAGATATCACCTCCGCTCTGCCTTCCAGTTTGCCCCTTCAGTACTCAACCTCACCCAACCAATACTCTCAAAGCTGCTCTGTGCTCCCAGCACTCCAGGAAGCTGCAGAAGATTTCTAAATTGGATTCCTACAAAAAGTTCTCACCAAGAGAAGCCTGTAAGGTTCAGTGTTGCAATTTCGATCACGTGAAATACCTCTGGGTCATCTATTTTACTTTTCTTGACCTTGCTAAACATGTTTAGTAGACCTGTGCTCAAATCACATAGACGCCCAAGTTCTAGATTTTGGGCTTCTGATAGAGATGGACTTCATACTTACATTCAGCAAATCACTAAAACGTAAGCACAAGGGTAACTTCTGCTACTCGTTTCAAGAAATGCCCTTCAAACAAAAGGAGTTCATGACAGCACCTACTACTGTGTGTGACATTGAAACTCACAAACCATAGGAACCAAGAAACAAAACATCATTACAGATCTATACAGCATAACACATCTGAATGAGGAATTTGTTTTGTATTTTGTCTTATTTCATCTGTTACATTACCTGAACTGCATCAAGTAACTAGTGGAAGTTGATTTTCCTCTGCTCCTTCTTTATGCCTTCAGCTTTGCTGCACATTTGTCCAGCAGTATCAAATCAAGTTTCTAAAATATCAGCCTGCACACACATTACATAAAACCAAAGTCCTGTAGAAATGCAGCAAGGAATGAAAAGCAAACAAGGTGCATGCTACATGTGCTCATTAGTAACGGTTTTATAGCAGGAAAAAGCCTCAGAGGCCAATTTTCCATATTGACAATGCTCTGCAAAGCACTAACTCATCTGTGTAGCTCTCCCCAATCTGTTGCAACTGCAACAGGTCCTCCTTTTTCTACCATTTCTCTGTAATCTTCTTACCAGTCCCAAATGCAATTCACGATTGGTATTGCATATCAATAAGAACTGCCATCCCTCCTTTAACCCATGAACTTTGCGTAGCTGGATATTACTGCAGCTGCTAATGCCTGCTCCATTTATCTTTCTCTATGACTGACAGCTACTTGTGTGGTATTTTTGCTTTGTTTTTAAATCATTCTCAGCTTTCAGCTGTTACTGACTTATTATCAAGATGTGATCCACTTTTGCTGACTGGAGCAAAACTAAAGCTAGGAATGCCAGATGATTATCTTCATCTGGATTAAATCAGCATCATCCAGATTAAATGTGGAGAAAGAATACCTACACTCACTGAAAAATAGCTATTCCATGACATAAAATGGATTACTAAATATATGCTTTTAACACAAGGTGTGAAAACTGCGTTTATGTTGTTGTGAGACCTCCAAATCTGGAAATCTTGTTTTCTCTGTGTCACTGAACCCTCAATACGCTGCACTCCCACAGCCTTCAGTAGTGAATTCCTCCACGCTGATTTTATTTTTTGAAGAGCACAATAAAATGAAGATATGACAAACTGCCACCACTTCACTTGGAGTACCACAATTACTCTCATGACTGTGGGATCTGACAATCACATAATACCTAACCACTGCAATAAAGCTACACTTATCTCAGTAAATGTACACACAGACATGCTGAAGCCCATTCCTACACTATCAGAAAACTAGGTATGCACTCTTAAAGGTATGCTTTTCCTTACCTGAGCGGGAAAACTGAACAATCAGGCTTTAAGTGCATACTTTTTTCCATTCTAAATGAAGAATAATTCAACCTCACACGTTCCCAAATGGCTCATACCTTCACCTCAAATATTTTTACACTTGCAGAAACACACACTTCTCTCTGACAGCTACAAAGATATGCTAAGTTTGATATTCACAAATGAAACAGGAAAGTCAAATTTCACACTATCCAATGCACATAATTCATTTCGCATCATGGATTATGCTCTTCCAGTGATTGTGACCTTTCCCCCTGCCCTTATATAAAAAACAACTTGTATAAAGAACAAACTCCTTTGTGAGTTGAAAGTAAGAGCAGCAAAGCTGACCTTAAAATCAAGAAACGTACGTGCAAATACAGAACAGACAACTGGTACAGATGTTTCATTCCAGCTGCAGGGTTTCAACCCCACTTATAAAGTCTGTGACCTGTCTGTAATATTGCCAGCTCAAACTCACACAAGACTCCCCAGAATAATGAGATTTTAAATATGGTTTACACAGGCAAATTTCATAGCATTACAAAGTATACCGACTTTAACATTAAAAAAAAGGAATGCCTTCCTGTCTGTCATTTATACTTAATCTAACTACACCTGTTAAAGACTACTGCAGCAAGTCACAAGCCAGAAAAAGAAAGTTAATGATGAAAGGGCTATGGCCTTTGTTTTGTAGAACCTCATTCTAACAATTGCTCTATTTCTTTTCTTCTCTTGAGGAGAGAGAAGGATGCAAAGGATGAAAACAAAATGCCAATGCCCTGGCATTTTGCCAATCAATTTTGGAAATAGAATTTACAGAGGCATTTAAAAGCAACAGACAAGACTTCAGAACTGTTTCTTTATCCAAAAAAACCCTTTTGCTTTCAAAATAGAATTTTACTTGGAGCAGAGAATTCTCTTACTCCTGGAACAGTGAGTTTCTTGGAGCAGACAGAGGTCCCAATTTAAGTCGAGACACACAACACGCTTCCCTTGCGCCCTGATAGGCTTCAAATATGTGTCCCTTAACACTACATTTGTTTAAGGATTAGCCAAAGGTCCATACATGTGAATTGGCATAACAGTGGTGACTTGTTCACATCCATTAAAAGGGAAAAAAAAAAAATCTCAAGAGCCTCCAGACAAATAAATTATAATTCCCTCTTAAAGCTAGATGTGTTACCTAATTATTAAACAAACCAATATTATGACAGTATTAAGATCACCCTCACTCATTTGAGTATGTGAGAAGGGGACTTACGGACTTCTTAAACAATCTACAAGTGGTATACTTAGAGAAGTGATAAATGTTTTAAAATTAGGCTCCACTTCTGTTTAAATAA
>VXAL01016759.1:724361-756757 GCA_013399475.1 Chauna torquata
CCAAGAACAGGGAATCCTACAATGTCTGGGGTTTTTTTGTTTGTTTGTTTGTTTTAATTGTATTTTTTGTATTTCAAATGACTGCTTTCCTGCTCTGCCGCATCAGTAACAATGCCCTTCTGTTTCCTGCTGTAGAATCTGACACTTTAATAAATTACTGCTTGTAGAAAAAGGAATGTGCTCATTTTAGCACATAGCACCAGAATCCCAAAATGCAGAGTAACTTTGAGATAACAAGAAATTCCAGATCTTAGAATTTAAATGGCATTACTGTTATGGAGAAGGTAAATTGGCTGCCATGCACTAGAACTAAACCAGTGATCACAACAGTCATCTCTAAAGAAGTCTAAATCATCCTAAGTGAGAAGCATAAAAGCTTATTGACACATGGTTTAAAAAGTTGGAGTGGCAAGAAAAGCAACGGATCAAAAGAAGCATAAAACAAAAAATGCAAAAAAGAGGGAAAGAAAAAAAACACTGCAAAGGAACATTCTGAACATGAAAAACAGATCGACTTGTACCAACACCAGAAAACACCCTCAGGTCATTCCCTTGTTCTCATTCTCTCACAAGCAGCATTTTTATCAGCAAGAGGAAAACGAAGCACAATTGCCTTCACATCGTGCTTTGCCTCTAAACGTTTTCTCCGATTCTCATAAGATTTCGGTAATTATTTAGATGGCACCATAGATAGTGACGCTATCATGGGACCCCTGAAAACTGTGTTTAGACAGGCGAGTGTGGAAGAAAGGTGTAACTGGCACTAAACTTCACTTTCTGTTGTGCACATGTAGCACGTTTGATCTCTCAAAAGGGGCTGTTCTCCACAAGCTTTTCATTGTTTTATTTTAAAAGGTGTGTTTAACTATTTGCATTTCACACATACTGTTAACACAAAAACCTGTGAAAGGGAATGGCCAGAATCTGGAGCTGTTAAAAATCTTTCCTCTCCTCTGCCTCATCTGCTCCCCATTCTTCCCCGCGAATGACAAAGAACAAACACCTCGCAGCAGAGCCTCAAAATTAAACGGATGGGGCTGAATGGAAGCAATTTCACAGTTGCAGACTCTGAAATTAAGTCAGGGGAATGCTGCATACAGCAATCGGACTGATTGCCCCAGTGCTGTGCAAGGAGACAGCTGCCCTCACAGCTACCCAGAATTCAACTCTTATTTCTACAGCTCTAAAACCAATATATTCATCTTAGAATTGCATCTGGAAATGACTTAGTTTAATCTGCTCCCTTACAAAATACTGGTGGCAGCATTTCGCAAATGACAAGACTTTCAGTTCAGCATTTATTTTCAACCACAAAAGCCAAAATAATCAAACATACACTTCTTGATACCAAACCCAGAACGCATATAATCTCAGAGTTTATCTAAGCCAGTGCTACAGCTGGTGAGCGGATCACTATGATCCGTAAGACACATATGCAAAAAAAACCCACAACAATCAAAAAACCACCACACACACCCACTTGCAAGTCATAGTAAGAAGCCAGTTCAGGTAGAGGTAATGCCTGTCAGCAGACAATTACTGATGGTGTCTTTAAATGGGAACACCTCTATCTTTTTTTCTCTTAAAAAAAAAAATAGACTGAACACAGTAGGAATATAAAGTTGTCCTTGATTTTTTTCCTGAAAAAAAAAAAAAAAAAGTGACTGGTCTTGCATTATAAAAGGTTGAGGTACACTGCTGTAAGCTCTCTACTTACCTGCCAGACAGATGAGTTGAGGCTGAACACTTTCTTCCTAGGCATACTGCCCAAAGTAATTCCAGTTTCAAATAATCCACTTATTATAAAAATCCTAAGCCACCCTTAAAGAAAGGGTTTTGGTTTTGTTTTGGTTTTGTTCCTCCCTCCCAGTATAACTGACAGCCATCAGAATCCTTATCTTCATCAAATCTACTAAAAGCATGTATGGGCTCATAACCAAGCTACCCTGGCTCACCATGGTACTGCACATCAGCAGCTCTGCAGTAATTCATCACCTTCACACCCAGCCCACAGCAAATACAGAGTACTGAGCCCCAGCTTGAACAGCAAAGGAACTTCAGGCCAGAAGGTGTAAAATAAGTTGCTTCATTGTGGATTTGCTGTACTCTTAAAAGCGTTCACAGTTATCTTTGCTCTAGCTGCATTGTAACCTGCTAAACTGTCATAACTGGATTGCAGTTCTAAATGCTACAGCTTTCAAGGAAGTCACTTCGTGCAGCTTAACTCCAGATATTTCAAACTATTTCATCTTACCATTTGTAATCTTTACTTTCTGAAGACACAAGAGACAGAGAACTATGTTATTCCATAATTACTGCTGACACAAAATACAAGCTCCCACTATGTCAGCCAGCCCACCCAGTTAATAAAGGGCACAATTTAGCCTGCCTCAATGCAGCCAAACCAAGACTCGTACCTGCTCGGGGCTCTATTGTCTTGTTGGAACCTGCATCCATAAACACAAACCGTCCACCACCAAAATCTTCAGTGTAGTCAGAGAGGTAGAGCAGTGAAGTATAGTCAAAAGAGCCGTAAGTCACCTAGGAGAAAAGTCAACATTACCAAATGTTACAAATATTCTACTCTCATCTTTGCAGAACACAAATAATTAAGCAGACGGGTCTGATAGGCTTTTCTAATTTTCCAGTTTTCACATATTTAATGAAGGGGTCTCTAAAAACTGAGAACATTGTTATAGAAATGATACATGCTTATTAGTCTATTCTATCATGTTTATACACACACTACATACACATAATAGACTAGTATTTAACCTGTATTATTTCTATTATTATGGTTTCCATAACTAAAGAAATGCTTTTATTGATCTTTGTCATCCTGTATCTACTGAACAGCGGGCAAAAAACATGGTGTCAGAAGTTACATCTTTGCATCATATCAAATATACGGAAAGACTCACATCTATTTACGGTGAAATTCAATCTTGAAATAATATAATGCTGATGATGAGACCCAAGATCAGTCTTTGAGCAAGTAATGGTATCTCTTAGCTAATCACAGTTTGAGGTTTCTGGAAACTTCATCTTTTACCCTCTCTTTCATCAGCTATCACACAGGAACTTCATGATAACAGTGAAACAGACCTTCCAAACAAATACACATTTGTTGGAGGAACACCTACTCCTTTCCATATGGGTTTTGTTCTAAAACCTTCAGACATGGCTTTCAAAGTCTTTTTCAAAGTTTCAAAAAACTTTTTCAAAGTTTGCTATAAAATATGGTTTAGTAGCTTAGTGGGTAGTATTGGTGATAGGATGACGGTTGGACTAGATGATCTTGAAGGTCCGTTCCAACCCTGTGATTCTGTGATTCTGTCTCTGCTACCTCTCAGCCTACAGAACAAACATCCCATTTTTAAGTATAACGGAGTGATTTTTATTCCTGTTCAGGTATTATTTATTTTGCTCGATATGCACGTTGAAGATGGGGAAAAGAAATACTATATATTAAAGAGCTTCACTCTGAGCATTAAGTATTTACCACTGAGTTGAGCTGGCTTCTGAAAATATTTCCTTTTCATATCTGACACTTAAAAATCAATGGCTGTATTCTCCATTTTCTTTACAGTATATCATAATCAAGTTCTGCACTACACTGTCAAACGGCGAGATGTGCAGCATAGTAGTACTGTATAAATACGCGGCATTAGCAGAATGTTTTGTCTGACCTGGTGACTGTAGAGGTATGTGCTACTTCCAAACTTGGAAGTTCTCTAAATATTTTCCTTTTTTCTTTTTTTTTTTTTTTTTTGTTTTAAGTTACATTCATTAGTGCCAGTTAAATTTTGGCTCAACAGCAGTTGTACACCTTATTCTGTAAGGGCAATGACTAAAGAGAACATAGCAACAGATGGAATAGGAAGACATTTTCACTCTTACTTGTTTTGTTATTTTGACCATACAGGCTAAAAGAAAAAAAAGCCAAATCCAGCAATACAGCACTGCACAGTCCAAGTCACAAGAATGAGAAATGTTTTGGTGATACCCTTGTCCCTGCACTTACCCAAACCTTATTAGCAATATAAGGCAGTAAATGTGAATTAATGAGCACGTGCTACTGCAGCACCTCAAAACAGCCATCCTACAGCCCTCTTCCTGCAACCAGCTTTGCAAAGTTATTTTTACCTTCACTACTTTGGTCATAAAACCTCCAGTTAGTTTAAGGTTTGGCTTGTTCAACTTCGGGAAAGAAAGGCTGAAAAGGGATATGATTGCCACCTATTCGGGGATGGGAGGAGGCGGAATGGGGAAAGAAGTCGGGGGGGTGAGACTGCTTAAGGTAAAAGATGGGGCCCATACAAACCAAAATAGGTATAAGCTGATCGTGAACAAGTCTAGGCTAAAAATTAAAGCAAATTTGTATTGGAGTCCTGGAATAGCTTCTTCGATAGAAGAAATTCAACGAAAACAAAACAAAGCTGATTTTATCATGGAGCCTGACAAGTCTGTGAAGAATGACAGGATCCTTGCCCATGGGACTGCAGAACTCTTCCAGTCCTGCATTACTTCTCTTAGAGAACATTATAGGACTATTCTGCTGTCAGGGCTGAGCGCACAACAGCAATTCCATTATAAATCAGACATTTGACGTTTGAAAGGTTCGGCTCCAAACAAATTCCATCCAAGATGAAACTCCACATCTTAAGCCAACACTCTATTTGATTTACCTCGCTTATAAATTTAACAAGACTAAATGATTCATTTGGGTGATTTAAGGGTTTCCATTCCTGTGTAACTAAAACCCAAATGCATTTTAGGGGAAAAAATCCAAAGCCTCATACACATACAATAGAACTGTGCTGTTCCGTTATGCAGTTAAAATATTCCAGACCAAGGATATTCAGATCGAGAAATGTAATTGCAATATACTCAGCAATTCAGGGGAAAAGGTAGAATGTGCTCAAGTGCTCCAAGGAGCCTATATCTTTGAATCAACAGCATCAGACTTTGAAACAAAAATGTGTCAGATTCATTTTTCAAAGGCTTGATTTTATCTTTCTTTTGGAAAGAGGAGAAAAAAAAAAGCTAAAATCTTCTAGGAGGAACCCTCACTGTTAAATTATACACAGGAATACATAAAGTGATTTCTTCTACTCCAAGGGGAAAGCATAAGGAATGGTACCGCATAAAAGCATCCAACTAACTGGCAAAATTTCTAACACTAAGTTCTATTCATCTTTCTTCAACTTTCTGGTATTCACAATCGTTTTGGGGACCACATAGAAATACTACTGCACTTCTTTGTACAGTAATTCTTAGTGCAGATCAACACTGACATTTTTTCCTTGTTTTCAACTGCAGCTTGAAAATAAGTGAAACTTAGTTTGTGTTCTCAACTGCAAAAATTAAAACACCAGGCAGGTTGACTGCACTGCAGACACACTGTGAAGCTATGCAACTTGTCTATCCTATTTAGCCTTCTCTGAAATATTTTCTGACCTACTGACCTTCCTGTTTGAATTCAGGCTCCTGCACAGCTTTGAATCCTAAATGCTGCATAACCTGACCAGCTACAAATATGTATTTTTTACCTCTTTCTAAACATGCGATATAGATGTACATTACATATATGTACATCTACAGTAGGTTAAAATTATATGCAGACATATATATTCAAGACACACTGTAACTTTTTCTGAAAGCCATGATCTGGTAAACATGTATGTGAATGCTGCATCCACACACAGCTTTGTTCCAACTGTACTTAAGGGGAATAAGGCCAGAGAGAGAGAAAGAGAGACAGAAAGAGATCGGAGGCTTGTTCGTGCAGCAGAATGGATTCAAATTAATCCTTTGATACTGCTTCAAGTGAACGATGTACCAGACGTGAAGAAGACCAGTATCCAGTGGCAATGACACAGGATGATGTAATTAGGACATTCACAACGGACATGAAGTGAATGGTACCAAGGATGTGTCTCTGTCAGACCCTATTTAGGGCACCACTAGCCTGGTTCAAACTCTGAATTTTCAACCATGCAATGCAAACTGCTATCATTTGAACCACAGAAGTAAGTATATTATCTGGCAATAGCTGAAGTCCCTTATCCTAGAGAAGGGATGAACCACTGAGCTGAGGCAGTTTCCACCAGAATGATCCCAGCCCATGCTGGTTTGTCCATCTCTCTTCAACACTCTTGCTACTGCCAACAGCACTGGCTCCATGTGAAGATCAAAGAGCGAGAACTGGACCACCACATCTTCAGCTCAAGAAGCACTGACGAGAAGTCTGCTCTAGGTCTGTGTTCCACTGCACCTATGAAGGCTGTTCACTGTAGCTGGGGGCCAGGAAAGTTCTGTTCACTTGTGCTCTCCCCCACCCAAAAAAAGGAGCTGATCCACACAAATCTGACCCACATAAGGCTTCCAGCTTAGCATACAATGCTGTCAAGACAGCAGAGACAGTGGCCCAGCTTTGGCATGTTCCCACGCAATCCTTGTTGTAGGAATACTTTTGAAGAGCACAAATGAAAGTAACCACATTACAATATATCTCAAACATGGACCATAAGTTTAAGGTGCAGACAAAAAGCACTTCAACAGTCTGAATGCTTTAGCTTTCCCAACAGAGCGAGCTTACTGCAGAAGTCAGCTGATACAGAAATGAAAAAGTGTTCAAACTACCTATACGTAACAAATAGGACAGGCTGCAGTTTTAACTCCCACAGTACAATCTGAACTATACTTCCCTCAGAAAATACCTTGAAATCTATCACATCACATTTTCATATTTTAGAACAGGTATGCAATTTTTTGGGGGCCAAATTCTACATGATTATGAACTAGGTGTTTTGTAACTGTCCCAATTGTGACAATAATCTCCTAACTACTGTCAAATCAGATACCCAATAGTTCACTACAGAAACTATTAAGGTATACATTATGCACAGCAGATTCAAGAGACCATATTTTGTGGGTGGGGTTTTTTTGGTGGGTTTTTTTTGGTGGTTGATTTCAAAACTGGGGGAGGGTGGAGAGCATCAGGAAAAGCCAAAGCTAATCAGTTGGTAAATTATCTTGCAGTCTGTTTAGGGAGCAGATAAACAAAATGTGGACAAAACAGATGGATAAAAACAGCAAAACATCTAGCCCACTGTCCATCACGTACAGGCACTGTCAGGATGCTGTAACAGAGAAGCAGCTTGCACAAAGGAAACAAATTCTCTTCATGAAAACAGATTTGCTTCTAAATGACAAAATAACATGTACAGGATAGATTTAGGTAGAAACACTTAATTGCAAGGTTATCCAGCTACCTTATTCATTTACCAATGCAAAACACATGTAGAGAAAAGAAAGTATGAGAACATTGGCAAGCCTTCTGCTTGTGCAGACAAAAAACACATTATAGTAATAAATCACTCTTATATTCTAAAATACACTTTTTGAGACTGAAAAAAATGGAGAAAATACCTATTAGCTACAGAAGTTTCCTGCTTTATCTTCCATTGTGGCAGTGAAATTTGATTCTCTGAAAGTGTGAAAAAGTATGAAAAACCTATGACTTTATTGCACTCCACACAACCAGGGTCACTAGTTTAGTTGGTGTCCCTTGGAAATGAGTGCAACATAGGATGAATTCTCATGAACCACAACAGCACTATCTGCTCCCTACAACCAGTCCCTACCAGTCAGACTCATCTGCGCCTCCAGTCATCCCTACCTCTGGTCCAAGGTCCACCGCTACTCAATGTTTGCATCACAGCTTTTTAAACAAGAAGTCTCCAGAAGCTGGTCTTATCTCTGCTGCATCAGTGACTGCACAACCCCCCTGCCTCACTTAATTCTTTCAAACAGCGGCTGCATTAGATATCATCGTCAATATGTCTTTTAAATTTAAGCTGCTTCTGCCTACATGACAAAAGAGGAGCCCAAAAGCGTATACTAGTGTTGTGAGCAACAATAGACTTGCTTCCTTCAGAGGGATTCTTTTACCAGCAAATATTTTCAAGCTAGGAATATTTCACTACTTGATTTTTCATCTTAGATGCTTCAGGTCATAGAGTTCAAGGTGTGCTACCCACGTATAGACTCTAGCACTGAGGCGTAACCTAGATTTTGATGGGATACGTTTTGCTTGGTTCCATCTTGGGTGATCCATGACTCTACAGGGACTCTAAATCTCAAAACCCAAAGACAATTTTTTTATTTTTTGAGCTTTTTGATTACTTTGTATTCTGCTATGCTGCACAGAACCTCTGAACTCAGTTTAAATCACAAATAACTCAATACCAATCCTAAATCATCGGAGTCCATTGAGAAACATGAAGTATTAAGCTATGAGCCTAGAGATAGAAAACAATGCAGCTAAAAGAAAGTAGCAGTACTGCCAAAAAACAATTGCTAAAAAACAATAAAACATCAAGTTATTACAAGGCTATCATGTCCTCACTGCAGAACATGCAGTAAAAAACAAGCAAACAAACCTCTCCATTTACACATAACTGAAACGTAAACACAGAACATCTATCAGGAGGCACAGACCAACTAATGATGACTGATTTAGCATCTTTGAAATAGTTCCTGCTAGACCTGGCTGAAAGAGCAACACTCCAATTGGAAACATGGGTTTGATGAAACTCGAGGACTCCATAGGTGTGGGTCAGTTTAATCAGTTTCTGACAAACTAATTTCCAAATAGTCACTCACACAATTTATTAATTCTAACAAGCCTAAAGAACAGAACTAAAGTAGAGAAAATTTTTTTAAAAAAAGAGGAGTGGTCCTGGCCTATGCTTCTAAAATTCCTTTATCCTTCCATTAGTTTCCTCTCCTGAAGGATTTTTACAAGCAGCAGGTTTCAAACATGCTTGACTAATTGTTTAATGCACAATATTATTGGGTCACTTTACAGTTAACAGGAAACATTTGCATCCCATCTCAGCCTCCTACTTACCTTGTCGATGTGTGGGTGCCAGTATTCATCGTGTGTTGTCTTGGCTTCTGTGTTGTTTATTCTAGAGAAGAACGTTGGCTTAGTCAGGTACATGGAAGAAGAGCTGATACCGAACGCCTGAGCAATCTTTTGTTGAATTCTCTGTCTCACATCACTGCAAAGAACACAACACAGCACGCTAAATGTTGAAATAGTGTAGAGGCACCGTTTAAACAGTGACACACCTCTCCTGATTCTTCTTCATTCTCCTTCGTTCACTGCTATTGCTTCCTCAGAGCTAAGCTTCTTCCTCAGACAGTAAATCAAGGGGAATGTATACCCATACTTTCCCCTCTTATGTTGCTTTAAACAACTGAGATCTACTATATCGGGGGGGTGGGGGCGGAAATCAGCAGTGGCTTTTCTGTTTGTTTTGTATGTTTTCTATTATTATTATCATTATTATTTTCAGAATCTTAAGAAACTATTTGTCTCCTGTGGCCTAGATTTTAAAATTGCTTTGTGTAAGCAGTCTGTTTTCCTGAGGAATTCCATCCATACTGCAGTGTTTATTAACTAGTGCAAAATTAAAGAGAAATTATTTTAAATACATATTTTTAATCCAAAGCAGATGACTGGAAATTTGTGTGTTCATAAAGGGCTGCCTCTTGAGAAGAGCCTTCAACCAATTTTAAACTAACTGATGAAGTCTCAGGCCCCATGAAATTCAGGGTTCTGGGCCAACATATGCATTGATCTCATAACCAGATTTTCATTAAAAACAAATACAAGATGTTTTTCCTAATTATTCTGAAAGTTTCAACCAAATATCTCTACCTTGGCTATTACTGTGTTTCCTGGGAAGCACAGCGAAAAGAACAGGGTTTTTTTTTGTTGTTTGTTTTTTAAGATTATGAAAAAAGAAGACTAATAATCACGCATGCTTCACTGTACAGAACTGCTTATACAGCAGCATCCTATGCTGTCTTTCAGGACAGAAAACTGCACACAGATCTAGAACAGGGCTATCAAACTGTGTCAACTTTAGTTCAGTCAATGCCACTTTTAAAGAGAAGAGATTTGTGACTAATGGGGAAGATCACTGGCAAATCCCACCAGTAAACACATACAGCTAGCATTTAACTGAGGAAATTAAAACAACAAAGAATGCAATAACACGAGATGAAACAAAAATATTGTTTTAAGACCTAATCCTTTGTGTCTCCTAAAGTCTTTACATATTGTTTTCTCCTAATTTACCACATTCCTAGCTTTTGTATTAATCTTCCTTTTCTTCCTTCCCAAGTGCTTCAAAAGAAGCACACAAAAGCAAGATACTTGCAGTAAACGCCCTTCCGAAGTTTTCCATGGAATTATATTACTAGTTTTGCATTTTTTCTGTGTCAGACATTTCTCTGCTGGACTGTACTGAACTTCAGCACAATTTGCAAGAACCACTTTCCCAAGTATTCCTCTGGGGAATTTAAACAGTGACTAACCAGAAGTGACAGAACTAAAAACCAGACCTACAGTGTTAGGCTGTGAAAGGCATCCCTTAAAGACAAGTACAAAAAGAAGTCTCAATTACTCATTCTGTTCACATCTTGTCCCCCACCAAAAAATAATCAAAAATACACATACAGTTTTGATTTTTAACCTGTCTTACTTTAAGTTTTCAGGGGTCAATTCAAGCTATTTTAGATGTGAAATATGAAAACCATTGAATGAATTTAGAGATGAGATTTTCAGGTATTGTCACGGCTGCAAAAACTGAGGTTTCAAGTTGAGAGCTACATAATGGCAGAGTTTTGTAAAACTGACATCAGGAAAGGATCTACAGGACACCAGTCCTTCCTCTCATGCCTGTGGGTACCTGATCTTTCTGTCCTCCTTCCAAGAAGTAGGACTTCAACAGAGGCTGCCTTCTGCTTCCCAAAAAACATTTGACGTAGTTACTCATTCCACTTCATCATGAACTGGGGGCATCCGGCATTTTGAACATCCCAACTCGAGAATTAATGGCCTAACCCACAAATACCAAGGAAGTCTGTTCCCTGGCTCTGACACCGGGTGGCAAGTTGCATCAGCCAGCTGGAACATCCCTACTCTGAAGTAGCTGGGCCACAGTCTTGACACAGCTTTAAATCTCCAGCATTTGTATTGCTCCCTAAGCTATACTGCTTCCTCTTTTAGGTTGATTCCTTTCCCACTTTCAAAAGCTTTTATTAAGATTTGCTGTCTGGCGTTTATAAGGCTCTGCTAAAGCCTCACTCCTCTTTCAGACTTATGTGCAACAGCTTCAGGCAAGACTGCATGTTTTGCAAACCAAGCAGGAAACAAAGCTCTCCTCAACTCTTCCTGACACACAAAAACAACAAGCAAAAGCCTAGCTGGTTTGGACTGGCCAATGGGTTACCAAAAAGAAGAGGAAAATAAGCTCAAAGTTGAAGTACGCTGCAAAGAGAAAATTAGCACATTCTTCAAAAAAAAAATTGTTTCCTGTTTATAAATTAAGTAGGCAGGGGAAATACTGAATAGGGAGACGGTAATGAAGCAGTTGAGGTGACAGGTTTAACAGCACAGATTTAGGTTTCATTCAGGTCTCATGGAAGCACCTGCCTTCAGCTGACCCAGTGATAACGATGTAGCTGGTCTCTGCCTGTGGAAGCATATTGCTGGCCTCTTGATTCCCTGTGTGCTACTGGCTTCGAGTATTGAATAAACTGCAGATTTCCACTGATACTTGAACAAATAACCCATATTGCAAAGATTTGCTGGAAATGAGCTCCAAACAGCAATAATACCTTTGAGTGCCTAAATGCTTTTTCATGCTTGAGTACATACCATACTGCTCAAAATATACAAAAACTCCAGGAAATCCCTAACTGAGCCAGCTCATAGGTGTTATTTCTACATATAGAGTGTTTAATACTTTCTTTCTAATAACGTGGGATAAGACAAAAAAAGTATGTAGACACTATAAGCTAAGAAGGAAAACTGAAAAGATGCAAAGAAAGGTTGTTTCTCATTGCCTGTGAATAACAACCAGGACTTCTCACTTTGTCACATGTAAGCGGCTGCAAATCAAAATAAGTTTTAAAAAGCCACATAACGAACTTAATACTTAATGTGGGGCGGGGGATTAAGGTGCAGAATAGTGATCTTACTAGACAACACTGCTTCACAGTATTGTAATTAATGACACTGAGATCTTAGCTTGTAACCAATGTAAAATGTGTAAAAACCATCAATTTACAAGTTTGGTGCCAAAGGCGTAGCTAACTGTGTGCTGCAGAGTGTAGGTTTTGCAGGGTGCTTTGTGACAGTCCTGGCTGCCCTTCATTTCACACCGTCACATTCCCTGCCTGCAGGAGACATCAACAGGCTGACAGACTTACCAGTGCAAACGTGAGCTCTGTGTCATACTCCATAAGGCATCTTGTGTCCTTCTTTGTGGAATGAAATGGGAATCAAATGTTTACCTTGCGGTATAAGCAAAGACATGTCTTCAGAGGTCAAAATGTTCCCTAAAATACTACAGGGCATGTATCGAAACACACGCATCTGTGTACTTCGACTCATTCTGTGCCCAGTTTATGCCAAATACCGCATATAACTGTTTTCTAGAGTGGTACAAAGTCACTCTTCTAAGCCTGTAAACTCTTCTCTACTGCCTTTACAAAATCAGCTAAGGCAAATTTCAGCTCAGAAAGTGCTATCAAGAAAGCAATGAACGAGCCCAGAAACGCTGGCTACCTCAGGCCTGGTGCAGTGAGAGCCACAGCGTTCCCCCAGCCACCACTCACGTACGCCCGGGAGAAGTGGGAGCCTCAGGCACGAGCCTCCCCCCGCCTTGATCCTTGCTCGCTCACGTTCTTAATACTTTTTCCTCCACGTCCCCCATATTTCAAAATCTATTGGCAGAGCTCTGGTGTACCACAGCTGCAAAGAAAATACTTCTTTATGCTGGAACATGTAAATGTTCGTTTTCATAAACACGAGGGCTGTTCTACTATTCAAACTGCTTAGGTTCTGATCAGATATACTAAACAGAGCTCTGCTATGACGGTAAGTATACGAGTACCGAATCCAGTCAATAGAGTAAGTAAAAAACTAACCCCTCTCAAAACTTGTCAGCAGCAGTCCTTGTACATTTTCAAAGAATCATTGGAGGATATCAAAACGCACAGCCAGACTCGGGGAGAAGCAGAACAACACTCACTGAAATCAGCATATGACCACCTTGTCTAAATGTGTTTACTAAAATCTATTCTGTAATCAGAGTGATGAGGAAAAACAAAGAATTGCCAATAAAGCAGCTAGAAGTCTAGGGCACAGAGAACTTAGGAGAAAGGATGTTCACTAGACTGCAGAGTTTCCAGCTTAATGTACCAGCAGCCACATAAGGAAGGACTGAGAAAAAGAACTAAAAGAGTCACATAAAAATTTCTGAAANGAGTCACTGTGGAAAGCAAGACTTCAAGTACGGTGACAGGAACACTGACTAAGCTCCACAAAACTACACAACTTCTCTAGCCCACTGTCAATGTCTCTGCGCTGCTCCCGCTGAAAAGCACCAAAGGCAGCGGAAGCAGACGAAGCAATACTCTTCTATACCCAGAAAGCTCCAACAGAAATCAGACATGTAGAATGAGTAAGAGGAGAAAGCAAACTATTAGTTCCCCCTCTGCTCATTCTGTGTCTGTGCCTTAACAAGCTGTACAGTTTTGCGAATAAATCTTTGATGGTGCCATTTTCTGCTGAAGTCACAACCTTTAAAACAAACACGCAGATTTAAAGGTCTCTCTTCTGGACAAAGATGCATCTATTATGTGAAACAAAAGGAATTGCTGTAATACGCTTGTCAGATGGAGGATAAAGCATCGGCCTAGAAACCATAATTGATTCTGAAGCAACATAATTCTGACACAGTTTAGAAACCAGCCTCCTGGCTCAGAATGACTACTCAGATTTGTTATTGTTGTAATCAGCAATACTCAGATGTGAATTACATCTAGTTGTTTCTCTCAAGAGTGTATTTTTAAACAGACCGTGATAGGTAAATAAAAGTAATGAAGATAAATGCTCCCAAGAACAGCATAAAATCATTCACTAAAGACATAAGGCACCACAGTCTGTATTAAAGCACTGCCATTAATATGAACAAAAGCATTTAACATACGTTGTATGAGATTCATATCCAACAGTCTGAAACATCCCCTACATTGGCATGCAAAACCAATGGAATATTGATGTTCCCTAGCAGCTCTCTCATCCCACAAAGTAAGGGTCAGTGACGGTCAACGTTTCAATAACTTGTATGAATTTCTGTTCATGTGAAACACATAAATACTCTTCAGGAAGACACCCCCGTCCATTCACTTGTGTTATTTCTATGGATTCTTTTATCTTCCACAGAACAGAAGACAACACAAAAACTAGTATTTTCAAATTATTCTCCACTATCTTGGTGAGGCAGAGACTATTTTTTTCCTTACACATTCGAAGTTCAATAGTAATCAAGAAAGCATCACATTTTTGTGATGTGTTTGGGGGCAGAAACAAACGCATTTGAAAGACTGCCATCTATAAAGATAATGGTATTTAAAAATGTTTACACTAAGTAATAGACTTTAAATGGTTAATATTTAAGACCAAAATTACCATATTAATAAAACTAATAAGATATGCTGGGTGAATGAAATACACCTGTCCATTAACATATTTGGATACTCAATACTACTTCCACCACTAGAGGGAGGTCAGATTCCTTCACAAAGGCAAGAAAAAAAGACAAAAAGAGCAAAAAAACATTAACTTTAGACTTTAAAATGTTCAAGCCAGGTATATTTTGAATTATGAGAAATCAACTGAAATGCTTAACTAAAGATTTATTGTGTCTAGTCAACAAAGAATGCTTGTTCCTAACCTTTGGCGACACACCTTCACAGACACATGGAACTCGTTACATTTGTTGTCTTCGTTAAGTATATGAGCAGGTCTACAGGAAAGCTAAAAGTATCAGATGCCAAAGCTATTACATTATAGCACTATTTCATATTCTGGCTTCTTAGGGGGAAAGTATGCTCTGCTTTTCAAGCCAGAACATCAGTAATTTAAAGTCCTTCCACTTTACCATTTTTAATGTTTTGCCACACTTACCCAAAAAAACCAAGTTCCTAATGTGATAATAGCATAGGACTGTCTTTATCATCTAATGCAACATCTCATGGATAACAGATGTGAAATAGGAGCTAGTGCTAATGTATTTTACATCTCAGCTAACACGTTCTGGCAAATAACCACAGAACTCAGATAAGCAGCTCTCTTCGCTTGCAGGTCTGCAGGTCTGGCATATGCTGGAACTGGGCATCAGCTATCAACCTGTTATGCAGGCAGTGAAACGTGCTGCGGTGCTGCCATCAACTGATTCCATTCAGACCATCAATATTAGCCTGACATTGGTGATGCAGCTAACTAACATCTGCTGCTTTGAACTTAAGACATCTTAATTCTCAGAGATTACTACTTTGAGCTGCAAGTTCAATTGCATGTCTGAATCCATCACAAAGGACAAACCCCTTCCAGCTTACACTCTACGAAAAATATCAAATTATGTTTTCTAGTTCATCCAGCAGTTACTGAAATTTCTTTTTACCGATATAGTGCAAAATCCTCTTCTGTGAAGATGTCTTGAATTTTGTCCCCAAAGTACCTGAAAAATTAAACAACAGTATAAAACAGGCGTTACTGAATCTTACTGCCCAAGTCATACCGAGCTGTACTATCTCCCCATCTGCGCTTCACCCACAATCCATGTTCAAAAACACAATATAAAAATCCTACAAATGCTTGAGTGTGAAACTCCCAAAGCATTGCTCAAAGGTCAAATATTAAAAGTTTAAAGGATCAAGACACTGCAACCAATAATGAAAAATGTCCCCTCCCACATCACGAAATAGGCACATGGATTCAAATTTTTTAAAACCAGTTCAGATTACTTGATTTCTTCCACTGCTGATAATCTACAGACAGTAACCGTTGAGGTGGGGAGGAAGAAAAACACCAAAAAAATCCCCTAACCTATTATTTGCTGGCACAAGAAGACTCTAAAAATAAAGGTAATAGTGGCTTTCAAAGAGCCCAGCTCAACAAAAGATAATGCCAGTTTTCATGCCACAGAAGCTTTTGAACTAGCCATGGAAACTGTGGTGAACCTAACCAATTCTACAGTTGGTCACTCCTAACCCCAGTCCACAGGGCCTGAGAAATCTGAAAAGGCACTGTGTACTGAAGGTGTAGGACAACAGCAATGGCAGCAAGTCACAGCCCCACTTTACCTGTACAGATTAACAAAATGCTTCCCCAGTGAAAGAGCTCCAGAGTGCAAGTCCAAAATTGATGCCTGGGAAAGGAAACAAAAGTAAAAAAAAAAAGAAAAGAAAAAAAGAGGAGGAAAAAAAAGAGCGTGAGAAGGTTTTATCATTATTTAACAATGACCATTAATAATTATCCCAAGTTGGCTCTCACTTGCCGTACCCTCCCAAGTAAGAGTATTAGTTTCTAGCTTTTAGGTCCAAAATACTAATGCTTACTTTACAACTGCAAGCCTCCCTCAGTTTGTTCTATAAATGAACAAAAGATTAAGGTACCATATGGACAAAGCACAGGACTGCTATTCCTGAGACTTAAATCCAACATACAGAATTGCCAGAGCCTTCCTCCATGGACTAAGGGTAGGACACCATGTTCCTGGATCCCTTCTTGAAGACATTTCCCTTCCACACAAAGATGACTAATTTTCCAGTATTTGTGAAGTGCTCAAATAGCAGCGCTAATATTTAACTTGCCCAGCATTTGCTATTAAAACTTCTCCTTCACCATGAGTTCCTGTATATTTCTCATATTTACTACAGACACAAATGTCTGCTTAAAAGAACAACTACGATTCTAAGGCTTGCAGAGCCAATTTTTTTTTTTCCAATTTCTAAAATACTGTAAAAGAAAACTGGAGAGTAAAAAGTTTTTATATATGAAAAAAATCAATCCATTTCTTCATTTGATTCAAGCCAAATACTTCTGTTGAGCTCCAGACCAAGCTAAAAAGATCAGTATTCGGATTTGCTATGGTAGAGAGCTACCTCTCAGGTCCCTAGAATATCTCCGTAAATTGAATAAAGTACACTTCTATATGTATTTAGTGGACAGCAAGGGACATACTTATTTCCCATCAGTTAAACAGTATTTAAAAATACACCTGCTTAATAGCGGTCTTATTTTCTACACTGAAAATATCAAGTAGTAACAGTTAATTAACCTGCCTTGCACCAAAATTATAATGACAACTATGATGTACAGTATCCTGAAAAAAGCACTCATCTTGGAATCTGGCATTTCTTGATGCACCACATACCATTCACATTATTCTAACAAAATCAAAACAACAATAATATCACTAGGTGAGAGCTGCCTGGAAAGAATGATGACTTCCATCTCACCAGTACGAAGGATTTCTGGGCATGAGTGGGACAGTACTCTGTTTGAAGCCACTTTGTATTTTAACCCAAAAGCAGACAGGCTGGTGAATGAGCAGCAGCAAATCACCAGTGCACTGACATGTCAGAGCTGCAGTGCCAGCTAGCAATACAGCTTCAGATTCACCCCTAGCCTCAAAGCACTTTTCTCTCTCATTCTCTGGATCATGTTTGGGAAAGACAACCGTGACAATCTGAGCAAAAGAAAATTGCTGTAGGCTCAAGTGCTTGGAGCTTCAGAGCTGAAACAGGGGAACTCCACTAAAGTCTCCATTTAAAAGAGAAAGTAACAGCCTTCTTTTAATACACCCACCCAAATCACTTTACCTGTCCCTGAATCTTCAAAATATATAAGGTAACAAGCTATTCAAATAGGCATAGCATGAGCCCTTCAGACCTTTCCTCCCCACAGAAGTTCTCCACAGGCTGCAGAGGACTGTTACAGAAACAAGTCATCTTACACTCATCCAAGAGCAGCTCTTTAATAAGCTTTACTCGAGCTTCAGAAGTAAAGTATTTCCGTTTCATTGGTTTCTGGTTCTATACAATAATCTAAGTTACAGCTGGAACAAGTAAAACTGCTCCCTTGTAGCTTCAAAAATATGCTTGTGGTCATGCCAAGGTAGATTATAAGGGGATATAGCAGACATATCTGAAACGATAAGTTTAATTTAAAAACAAATTGCCTTTCAAATACTTCCAGCGCACATTCCAAACAAACGCATTTCTTCTCAATTCCTCAAGCTGCAGATGATCACAGTTATGTGGTAGAATGCAAAACGGCCAAGTGCATCGAAACATGACACCCCCAAGAAGTGGAGATATTCACAGCTGAAAAGGTAATAGCTACGATACAAAGCCAGATGAAGACTGAAAATGGAGTCTGGATAAGAAAGAATATTCCTCAGGGTTGTTTCAGATGAGGGAAAACAACTGAACACTAAACACAAGCTTAGAGCTATTTGTTTAACAGCTACCTTGGAAAGAAACTGAAAGCATTTATTTTAGCCTCTGCCCTTTCAGAACATTAAATATTTTCAGCACCATTTTCTACACTTAGAAGAATACCTTGGTGGAAGCTTGTGTCAACACTGTTACTTCAAGTTCAGCTCTCTGATCAAGGTTCATCAGTCTGTAGTTCAGGTCATCGCTCCCAGGTTGAAAGCTCTACAAAGTTTATCTGAAGATGGCAGGAACAATGCAAAAACACATACTCACACACCTATTTCTGAGAGGTGGTTTAACAGAACTCCTACAGAAAGGAAACTGAACTTCCTTTAAAAAAATAAAGCACAAATACATGTTCTTTTGGACCTTACGTATCATTAGTCTCACATTCTCAACCCTCTCACTGCAAAAAACATCCGAAAAGGACATGTAAATAGCCACCATTTCTCAGTATATGGCAAAAAGGATCCATTTCCCTATCCTGCAGAGCATGACAGGCCCTTCCTTTGATCCTCACTGAAATGGATTGCCAACTATTCAATATATATTCACTGCTACAGTGAATTCACTTCTTCCTTCACCCCTTAAAAAGCTTTAAGCGAGATTTTGGAAGAACACAGCAGACACAAACTGCCCAAAAGAGGAAAATTCAAAACTTACTTCCACTTGTCTACAGAGAAGCTGGTAGAGCTCAACACCTTCCCCACTCCTCCTGCGGGAACACCCCACACTCGAGCTGAGAAGAGGGAAGAGCAATGCAGGTTCTACACGGCCACCTATTCCTGGGCAGCATCAAACCCGCGGTACCCGCGTGCAGTCATATACAGGCTCTCAGAACAATACCACCTTTAAATATCCTTCTCTACCTGAATCAGAGTAGAGGGGACAGGAGTTACATTCTTCAGGTAACACCTCTTAGAAAAGGTGCCAATTAATTACGAGACATGAATGTAACCAATCCAGTCACTAACCATCATTCAAACTGCCGGAGGTGCAGGTTATTACTGTGGAAACTAAATGCAATATTTGGCTGTGGTGTCTTGTACAAGTTTACACTAGATTAGACACAGCCAGTCCCTCTCCAGCTTCCTCGAGTGAAGTCCAGATAACCCCCCCAACACACAGTTATAAGCGCCAAGCACAAACTGACAGCAACCCCTAAGTGCTACCAGGAGGCTAGACAGGAAGGAAGGAAACGACGGGGTCTCAGTAGAGGTGCGTGATGGGATAAATACTATGCAGAGGCTTTATCTTCTCCCTGGAAAACTCAGAAGGGACAACATTTTGAGGACTTCAGAGTTTGGCTGGGAGGGCTGAAAGCAGAACAAGGAGTGATATTACCTGCAGGAATATCCTTCTACACATGGGCCTGTGGGCCCACATCAGAAACCCTTGTTTAACATCATAGCTACACGTTGTTTGCTTCTTTCGCTCATTAAGAAATTTAATTTTCCCTGCAAAAGGGATGTGGTTCAGGTAGCTACTCCTGCCAATTTTGCAGCAACACAGGAAACAGAGGACTGCAGCTGACTGGCTGCACCAAGGGGTTTCTTTTCTCAGGCTTCTAACTAAATAGCTTTGATAGTAAATGAGCCAAGTCTCATTTACACTGGAGAGATGTTGTGACGGCAGCACCTGCAAAGATGTGAATGAATGAGTCACAACTAAACTGGTAATGCAAGCAGGGACTGCATGGAAGAAAATATTGGTTCAGGGAAAAAGGGAAAGGTCGTTATCGCTACCAAGAAGAAAAAATTAAGTTGAGAAACAGGAAGAGAACTAGCGCAAATGACGCTGTGAAAGAGAAAGAACACAGTGAAAAAGCTATTTTACAGGTACAGAGACCTACAAGGGGAAGAAGTACAGAGGTGGAGAGGGTGCCCCTGTTTAGATTCTGTTGGAAGTTAGACTAGTTTACAAGCGCGTCTTCTAGCCTCAGCGTGTGCGTGACCACGAGTGTGCGTGCTAATCACACACGCTAATCTAGGGGCAATTATAGAGGAAGATAAGAAAGAACGCTCAGCATTACAACTGGGGCATGACTCCTGGGAGGTTTCAATAATTCAGATGCTGGCCAGGACTTTCTCAACGCAAAAGGACGGAGAGGGAAACCAGTTTTTGCACTATACTTCAGTCCTCCAAGGAAGCGGAAAGGATAGCAAACAACGGGAGAGAACTGACAGAGTTGCAAGCTGCAAGTTTAGCTCTTTAAATTATTAAGTTGCAACCAGCCACACACACACAAATCTACTGCTGTGAATTCAAAATACAAGTACGACAGACCAAAATGCTGCTTAAAAAGGGGTTAGGAGAAAATCAGACAATGTAAATGCAGTCTGTACCCCAGTAGAAATCAGACGACGTTTCACTTGGAATGCTGGAGAGATCAAGTTGGCTAAAGAAAGAAAGAACTAAAGGAGAGAAATAAGGAATTATTTAAGGAAGCTCTAAGGAAAAAGTTAGTCTTAGAACAACAGATATAATTGTACGAATTATCCAAACACTCTAAAGTCTAAGAAATTTAAAGCAACAAGCTAAATCTAATCCAACAGACTTGAAGCTTGGGAGGCACAGGGGTAAAGTAGCTGGATGAAGTAAGACTTGAAACGTTTTGAATGTTACGTAGATGAGAGAAGATGAGTTTTCTTTGGAAAGAGGACAGAAGGCTCAAATGAAGAAAAAAGTTTCATTTATACATCAACAGCACACATCAATCATTATTTAACGAGATCTGGGAGCCAAGATTGCACTATCAGGAGCAGATTCACTCCATGACATGGGGAATACAAGAACGCACATTGAATAAGAGAAAAATGCAAAACTAGTGAAAAAAGGGTAAGATAAATTAGGTAAAGAGTCTGTATTCAAAGGGTTGTCCTGAACATAATCCCCTAGAAGTACTGTTCAGCTCCTGGTTTTAGCATCTTCCAGGTATTCACCCACACTTTTGGATAAGGCTTCAATGCAATACTACACAACTCTTCTTGCACCTTTCCCTAAGGAGTAACACCAATAACTTTCTCACATTCCCACATTACAAGAAACGTGAGAAGATTTGGATCACAGCCCAGATCTCTCTGAGACCAACAGAATTTTATTACAAGAATCTTTCCCCCCTCCAGTTTCCCTCTCCTTTAAAAATCTGCAGTGATGCTTCCAGAACAATGCAGATGATAGATGTGTATTTGTTTGAGATTCCAAGCAACCCAGCTCAGGACCCCATGCCCAGCTCTGTGCATTGGGCAGCAGCTCACCTCCCTTCAGGATTCTTCCAGGAGGTCTCTGGACATTTCCCCAATCCACTGGCCCCAGCTGGATGCTAGCTCTCTGTGGTCCAAATCCACGAACCTGTCTCTGTGTCATACACTGCACTTCTCAATCCCTCTTTGTGGAAGTCTAATGACAATCACATGTAGGTCCCAAAAGAACAGGATAGGAAACTCACTTAGCAGCACTAATGACAGGAGCTAAGCAGTAGGTCCCAAAAGGCTGAGTAACCTAGGCAAAATGGCAAATTATGCAACAGCAGAACTGCAAAAAATCCAAGAGACTGTCTGAATTACTCAATTCAGAGAATGTTAAATCTTTTAAAGATATTGTTTCAGATGGGCAACACCACTGATGTTTCTTGGTTTATGTTTTTTGCAGATCATCTTAAGCAGTCACAAGCACAATGAAGTCCACCCCCCCCCCATCAAAACCTTTATCCTTTTCTTCTAATAAATGCCCTAATTCAGTAGAGGCCTAAGTGCGTGCTTATATTCACAAACACTGAAGAAACAGTTTCTTAAAACAACCTGAGAAAAAAGGGGGAAAGAAATTAAGAGAAACATGAATGTTAAAGAGAAATAGTTTTGTTTTCATTTTTAAAGAATGTGATTCAAAGCTCTGCTTAAGACATTACATGAGGTTTTTTGTCACTAGACAAAACCAATCTTTACATGATAGCTGTGGACCACTGTGATTTCGTTTCTCAAAAAAACAGAAACCAAACTTGTGCAGTTCTGCTGTAGCAATGGGTTCCAGATGCAGAAGACAAAACCAGTTCAAGAAAGGCACTAGAAATATTAACTGAATAATAGGAAATGTGTCAACTGTATTGCAGAAGTCATGAATTATAGTGCTAGCAAAAGCATTAATAGGACAGAAAATTAATTTTGAGACAGTTTTCCCAAATCTGAGCGGAATGAAAAATTCTCTCTTATCTCCTCTCTCCTCTAGCCCCAAAATATGCATTTATAATCTCAAAGCTTGCCTTGGAAGTAAAAGAATGTAAAAAGTAACAGGACAACGCTCACCCCTCCATCAGATCCTCCCAAGGACAGTCCCCTCTCTGCTATTCTGCAGGCAAAACAATAACCTCAGATGAGAACTGAAGTCTGATTACTTTGTCCTTTAATGTCATTATTTACAACATACAGCTTTCCAGTAAGGGTTATTTAATGCATCCGATATAACCCAAATGAGTTGAAAAGAGAAGCTGCCATTTACTTGAAACTCTGAATCATGCAGCCTGTCACGAAAACAAAGTTTTACATTGCAGAACATTTCTGAACTTGCAGCCCCCTTCCATAAATACCCACAACACCCCCAAAAAACCACTGGCTTTCAAATACATTCTGGCCAAGATTAAACATAAACAAAACAAACGAAAAAAACACCACAAATCTTGATTCTTCAGGGCAGTACAAATAAGCCTACATAATGCAGAAATACTATACCAAAAGCAAGAGTCGAGCCAGAATTTGAAGTCAGTACTTAAGGGCCAGCCTGACTAGAGAACAAAGCACTACACCAGCTGCACATCAGTTCAGGCATTGAGAGTGTTACCGTGATATTCCACTTACACGGTCATCAAGTGCAAATCACACTCAAAGAGGCTGACAACTTTTCTAACTGAAGAATTTGACAGTGTCCTCTACTACGCGATTGAAATTCACCACTTCGTGCTCACAGAGGTCTGTAGGGTCAGCACCAGCTCATAATTACCCAGAAAGTGACTCAGCTGAAAGGAGGTTCATGTTGTTTCGCTCCATTTTTAATGGCCAATTGGAACAGAAGGACGAGTGAAAATTGCTAAAAATTTACTTAATTCAGAGAATACCATTTCCTTTTATTCTCTACTAGGCAGACTCTGTATGAAAGAAAACAGCCTCCACTACAGCAAAAGTGGAAAATGGCTTTAAAAAAATATGTATATATTTATATACATATATAAAATATATTTTATAACATATTATATATATTAAATATATATAAATAAGTTTAATGCCTTAACCAGCTTAAATCATCTTCCTTCAGCTAATGAGCTTTGTGCTACATCTGAAATACTGGCACACTGTCATGTGTGGCCTGCATGGCCCTGCTGCTTCTGCACATTAAAATTTAAAAGCTAAAGGAAAAATTACCTACGGATTCTTTCAGCTTCCTCCCTTGTGATTACTGCATCGGTTACACCTCTTCCACACTTCCTAGGAGTGCACCCTGAAACACAAAAGGAAGAAAAATTGATCATCTTTCCAAAGAGGTTCAAACCAAATCTCTTTTAATATTCTCCTACTCCCCTTTCAGATTCCCAATATTCAGAAATGGTATTGGAAGTCTCAGAACATTTTAGATCATATAAACTACAAGAACGTTACATCTCCATTCTGATGTGTTCTGCACCACAACCAGAGCGAGAAGACAAGCCAGCCTTTGTCACTGCACAGACCCAAGTGCCCAGGACTCACATAAGCTACATCTCTTTCCCTGCTGCGGCTGGTTTGGCACTGCCCTGCTACAGGAGCAGCACCGCCAGCCTATGGCTTCCCCATTCCTGAATTACACCAAGTGAACTGACAAGTTATTTTCTGCCAAATGGGTATGTCCATAATGCACTTCAACACAATGGAGATGATCTAAGAGGAATGAATTTCAAATCCCTCCCTAAGTATCACAGCCACAGGAGATGTGGGCTGTCTGTCACGCACGGCTTGGAGCCTCCAAAATTCAGGTCAAACACAATGCACAGCAATACTGCGCCTTTAAAAATAAGCAGATTTTCCTGCTGATCTGAAAATAATTCTTAGAAACTTTTCTTTTGTTACAAGTTTTTATAAGTTTGTTCGAAAAACCCCAATATAGGATTAAAACTGACTTACTGATCTACCACTTCAAGCTGGAGAAGATGGCCCTTGTTTAGTCAGGCTATGCCAGAGATACCTGTATCTACCTACATAGAGACAGATAGATGCAGACATTTTCCCCTTCTTCTCAAGTGCAGCAGTGAAAACAAAAGTTCCTCATTATATAACTGCCAGGAGAATAAAAGCAGCATATTTTAGACTTGCCTCCCCCCCCCCCAAAAAAGTGGGAGAGTCAAAAAGGGGAGCAAATAGCATTCTGAATGTGGGGTCTATACAAATACACCTTGAAGGGCAACTTTTTGTACAAGATCTTGCATAAAAGTATCTTGTCCAAAAGCACTTGGACCTATGATAAAAAATGCTCTTAAAATCCACTGCTGAGAAATCTAATATTTAATATTAAAAGCTCATGGAAAAAGGCCAATGCACCAGTTACGGATGAAGAATATACATAACTTCTTATAAAACTAGAAGCCTGGTCCACAACAGTCTTCAGGCAAGAACGACAGATAAGGTCAATTCTGAGCCACTACAGACCCTGGGATGCTGCATTTAGCACTTCACTGGGGAATATCCATTTACAGATGTAAAGTTATAGAAAGGCTTGGATGAATGCATTTTCTGACATCTGCCAACACTTTCCTGTTGCTGAACTGAACTTTTCTTCGAAGATTTGCTTGTCTGAACAAAGGAGAGGGCGTAAGGCACTACTGGGAGAGGAAAAAAACATATTCACCTGTACAAGTGAAAAGTTATCAGTCTGCTCTGATCAAAAGCAACTACCGATAACAATGACCATGGAGTGACAGCAAGAAATCACAGCACAAGTACTCTGTAGGAATTCACACTCTGTCTTACCGGACGTACCCTGGCTGCTTCAAGCACACCACAAAGCCCTCCAATTACACCAGCGCTTCAAGAAAAGAGAGAAGTAACAAGAAGACAACATGTGGGTGAAAAGGCTGAGCGCTGACAGTAACATACCAAACTGCGCACATTTTTCCTTGCTTTGGAAAAGTCGTTTGTTTGACGTATGTTTAAATTGGAGTCACCAAAGGCACCCACAGCAAGCAGACTGTTTAAACACACAAGCACCCAGAGCACACAGCCCTCGCTGTTCAGGCTCCCCACCAGTCATTCCCAGACTTCAGTCATTCCCATACCGAGATCACCCTCCTGGGTCAGTCATCGTGACAATACGCCACCAATACTAGGCCCCTGAACATTCCGAAAAGAGATTTTTCCTTCTAAGCCACTCGAGTGAAAATGCAGCACGCAGATCAAGGTCAGGAAACCAACTAGATTACAACCCCGACAATTCATTGTGTTTTCTGACTACCAGCAACAATTCACTGAGGCCAGCTCAAGCAAGAATCAAATTCCAGATAGCGCAAACTAAATTACTTGACGACGACCTAGAAAACTAGCAATCTAAAATAACGCTAGAGATTATGCTGTTAACGATCCATACTGCAATGCCAGCACAGAACCTGACACTGTAACAAGAATGAACCAGAACCACTGTTCCCCTAGCTCACTTTTCCTCTCTTGAGTCTGTGAATAAAAGGGGAAACAAGCAGAACCAAAGCATACCATTCTTCAGAAACTGTAGTATTTTGAAATTTAAAAAAAAAAAAAAAAAAACACACCACAAACTACATAAAAATGCAAAAATTCTGTCAGCAACCTGAAGGTGCTTTGCATATTAGAAAACAGCATTTTGCAATGTAGTACCAGCCCCAAAAGTACAGAATTCAGACTGGCAAAAACCCACAAGAGCTTTATAGGGGGAAAAGTTGCTCTAAGTTACAAATTCGGAAGGAGATGGAGGGAAGAGAAGGGGAGCTTCTGCACCTGTTTCAGGCACATTGTAACTATCCCCTCTGCAACCAGAAAGGTCAGACAAAGTTTTCGTGTAAATTCTAGCATTTTTCAATCTCTTAATTCCAGGAACTGACCATTTGCCAATTAAACACTGCAGATCTTGCGATAAAAGTGCAAACATTGGAAATGCTATATTCCAATACTCTGGAGCACAGGACTTAGCAGTTCCAAATGGTAACAAGTAGTAGCCAGCAAACACTGCAAACTATTTCTTGTCTGCCCTAAAATAAAAAGGTACACATTTTGTTGCTGTGCCATAAAGGCAGTGGCCAATTAAAATCAGGTATTCACCTTTGAATGCCAGGCTGAAAAGCATCTCGGAAGCTGATTGTCAAGGACGAGACATCTCTGCCTCTGTGCTAGCAAACAGTCATCCGAAGAGTGGGACAAACGACTGAGGCAGTAACAGCTTCCATCACACAATTTTAAACTCATGCATGCATGTACAAAAACAGCCAAAAAGGAACCACTTTGGGTTCCCAGAACCGAAAACATTTACAACACATTTAGTTAGTAACCATACAATCCACTCACCAAACATTTACAGAACAACTACCACTAATCACAAATCACACACCTACAATTTACCCAACATTCTATATAAAGATGTCAACGAATTCACAAAGCACAAGTTTAGAAACCTGCAGTACACTTTTTTTTTTTCTTTAATTGTCCTGTTACAAAACAGGATTAAAAAAGATTGAGGTAACAGACTGATACAAAAATGAGATTCTAAGGAATTCAGGAGAAGGCTGAATACAGAAAAACAATGAAGTTGCCTTGGTGTATAGAGACAAAAGAGGGGAATGACCTTCCTTCTGCCATTGAAAAGGACTTTTTAATGCTTGAAAGGCAAAGAAAATTGTCTTAGAAATAAGGGAAAGTGCACGTTCAGGGAGAGAAGTGGGAAAAAGTAAATTCAACAGAGAATTTCAATACTCTGGGGTAAGCCCATCTAAACAGAGTTTTCTTTGTATGACACTCTCCAAAAAGGACACTAGCAAAGATTTCTGATTTCAGAAGAGATTTGTGCTCTCTGTTTCCAGCTGCAAACAACAGCACAGGACTCACCCTTTTGGAAAGGCTGCTAATGGAGAGCCAAGATTTAGCAAAACAACAGCTTTACAGATGACAATTGTTACATGTCTAGGCCCTCTGAGAAAACTGACAACGACAATGCTGGAAGCAGGAGGTCTTCTGAAAGAAACTGCTGAAGCTTTTCCAACCTAAGAAGATAAAAAAGAAGACAGTCCAGCATAAAGTCAGCCAGGTACCAACAGTAAGGTACGAACACTGGATGGAAGCTAAGGAGGGACCAGAGAAGTCTGCCTGCTTGAAAACAACTTTAGCATTAAGAAATGTGTCATCTTTGTCATCTAAGAAACCACCACACACGGGAGCACTGAAGTGTTAAGAGCATACTTTGAAAACCCACACTCAGGAGAAGTTCAGTCTAGTATTACAAAGCATCCAGCAGCTTCTGCAAATCTGTGCCTCGTAGACACAAAATCACTCACTTATCTAATACGCTACTCAGCTTTGGATCCAAGAGTTGTATTTTTTCAGTCAGGGTGAAGCAGGAGCGTGCCAAACCACGCAAAACCACAAGTTCTCCCTACAGCCCCCGTTCCTATTCAGCACACAGAAAACAGAATTTAACAACAGGACGCAGCGGTCCAAGTGCCCATGTCCCAGCTTTGCCTTCTACTTGAGAGGTACTTGCCCAAGCACCATACACTGCCAAGACTGGGATGGTTCTTGAGAGAAAAAAGCCCCATCCTGATGCTCAGCTAATGCAATCCATCTCGAAGCGGGTCAAGGAGAGGCAAAGACTGACTGGATGACATTCCTGTAGCAACATCGGCAGTCTAGGTGCCGGACCTTTTCCTCCACTGCTCACAGACTGCTTTCCACATCCGTTGATCTAGTCTCTGGAAAAGCATCTCAAAGCTTTCTCCTGGGCAGCAGTCACAGCTGCTTTGTACCCTGACACAATATGTCAACACACACACGAGACCATGCAGGAGTTTCATCAGACACGCTAGAAGCCACAGCAGTTTTAAGTAGTTAAACATATCTCAAGACAGCAGAAATAGCCAAGATCTGGCCGCAGGGTTTAGAATGCAGGTGAGACTCTGTTCACGGAAAACTGATTATATTTGCAGAAGATAGGGTGAAGTGCTTGTCCTCTGACAGATAACACATTTTATATTTGTATGAAGCATGCTCACTTTTGAGCCACACTATGGAAATAAGAATACTGCTCTGCAACACCAACCACGGTATCTATTGAAGCAAACTAGAAGCTCAGTTGGACTAGTTCAGCACGGAGCAGGGGCAGGTGCGTAAATAAAATGCTCATCTGAACTGCGGAAACTTTACTGCTGAGCATCAGACACCAAACGATGATGGCAAAGTGCCTCCTTCTGACACAGAGCCAGCAGCTGTGGATGTCAAGCCAGAGTAAAGACAGAATAAAAAGCTGTTCACTGATAGAAAGCTATTTCCAACAAAGTGATTAAAGCTCCACAGCCGAATACAGTGATTAAAGCTCCACAGCTGAATACAGTTTGGCAGAGAACCGCAATCCGCATGTTACTGCTTCTCAGTTCCCGGTAACCCACACGTGGAGCAAGGAGCGAAGCTTCCACGGGGCAGCGAGGCTCGGCCGGCCCTCCGCACCCTCTTGCGGACACTGAGCGAAAGGCAAGAGAAGAAAGCACAGGCAAAGTTCATTATCCCAGCACAGCTTCAGTTAACTACTTAACAGAACAGATGTTCACACATTTCTAATACCACTACCACAGATCTCTTTCTGAAAGTATAAGGCAGGGGAACACATGTAAAAACACCTGCTAAAAACCAAAATCAAACACATAATAAGCTAAGGATAAACAAGCAAACATCTACTTAGAAAGCCCGAATACAAATGCATTTGGGATGAATTGCGCCTCCATTACGTTCCTGGCTCCCATCAGTCATTCTGATCCAAAGCCAAGAGACATCACGCTGCACTCTGAAGCTGGCATTTGCAGAGCTCGCTCCCCATCACGTTACAAGAACAGAGAACGCATTCAGTCCTCTTCCTCAGCAGAGGCATCCTTGAGGTTCCTTCCTCATGCTGAAAAGCATAACTGATGGAGTTGCCAAGACCACGAGACCCCAGCTCAGAACATCTCTAGCAAATCAGAGAAGAGAAAAAACAAGGTTTTGTTGGGTTTTGCTGTTTCTTTTGATAAGCTAAAGCCCTGGTAGCAGAAAGCAGACAGTTTCAGCCTCAGTTCAGTCATAAGCAGCAAATCTGCAGCAACACTGGCTGCACAGATTTCTCTGGCCTTGGAACTAAGGAAATAAAGCCAGCCGCCATTTCTCCGTAAGGTAACTAAAGAAAGCTAAAACAGAACATATGTATTCTGGTGCTCAGAGTCACAAAGTCCACCTCCTGAGGAAGCTCTCTTGCTGGTAACTTCCTGACAGCAGTTTGCTTGGCCTCAAGAACATGTTGGATGAATCCCCCAAAATGGCATCAAACAAGCACTGAGAAAGCCCTTCTGACCGCAGGCTACGCGTCACCTTTTTTTATCAGCCTTTTGACCAACAGCACCGGGACCAGCCACCTGAAAAGTGCCAGGGCAATTACCTCCACATCTTTGGGGCAGCAGCTCCAGGCTGCAGTTTGATGAACACTTTCTGCCAGAATTGGCACTGGAAGAGTTTTTCTTTCTCTGCTCCAAGCTGCTTCCTGCAGCCTCCACACTGCCTCCAGCTTTGTGCCAGCAAGTCTTTTGTCAGCCACATAATGGACCAGATAAGGCAACGGATTTGGCTAACAGCTAACTCCGAAAAGATAATTTTTTCCAGATGGAATAGTTCACCAATCAAGTTCAACACACAGCTAGACTTACAAGTGGGCTGACAAAAAGCAAGAGCTGAGCTGCCTTCTGGCAGGAGTACCACTTCAAAGTGTTTATCGAGATACGCTTTTCAACTCTGAAAAAGAATATCAGCATAGCTCTTCTGCTGCTGACTGCGAATTAGGCTCTCACTGCTTTTCATCATAGCAGATGGAAATCTTGTGTTTCTCTAGAAGATTCAGCATCAACATTCAAAAGAAACAAATGTAAGTTCAAGAGAAAACAGGCTCGGCTGGAAGACAAAGATGGAGAGGAGACGTGCTTTGCAGGCAGCATCAAAAGCTGCCCGCACACACTTCTCAAAACAAGAATATCAGAAGCTGGCATTTGTGCTATTACCACATGCTAGCAGCACAAACAACATCCTAAATTAGTTCCGCTTCATGCCCCATACAGTGTTTACCGGTAACAAACTCAACGACAAGTCTATTACAGGAATCAACAGAGCGTGAAAAGACACTAGAAGCAGATTTAGCAAAAAGTTTATTTCGCGCAGCCAAAGCAAAGCAGCTTCAGAACAGAATTACGCAGGAAATACAGAAAATCTCTCAGAAGCAACAACTTCTGAGCTGGTCCAAGAGATGCGAACATTTGGGGATTTAAATAACATGGTGTGGTGGTTCTACCCTGCTGGGCAGCCGACCTCCACCACAACCGCTCTCTCACTCCCCCTCCTCAAAGGAAGAGGAGGAGAAAATATGATGGAAAAGGGCTCAAGGGTTGAGATAAGGACAAGAAGGTTGCTCACTAATTACCGTCACGGGCAAACCAGACTCAACATAGGGTTATTAATTTCATTACTATCACCAGCAAACTAGAGCAGTGAGAAACTAAGAGCAAACTAAAAACACCTCCCCCCCCATCCACCCTCCTCTACCTCCTCCCCCTGAGCAGCGCAGGGGAACGGGGAATGGGGGAGTGCAGTCAGCCCACACCGCTGCATCTCTGCCGCTCTTCCCCTGCCCCAGCGTGGGGTCCCTCCCACGGGATGCCGTCCTTCCCCAGCTGATCCTGCGTGGGCTTCCCACAGGCTGCAGCTCTTCAAGAGCTGCTCCAATATGGGTCCGTACCACGGGGTCCATCCTTCAGGAGCAAACTGCTCCAGCACGGGTCCCCCACGGGTGGCAGCTCCCACCGGATCACCTGCTCCTGCGTGGGCTCCTCTCCACGGGCTGCAGGCTCCAGCCTGGAGCCTGCTCCTGGGGGGCTCTCCATGGGCTGCAGCCTCCTCCAGGCCACATCCACCTGCTCCACCGTGGGCTCCTCCATGGGCAGCACGTGGAGATCTGCTCCATGTGGTGCCCCACGGGCTGCAGGGGGACAGCCTGCTCCACCATGGGCCTCACCACGGGCCGCAGGGGAACTTCTGCTCCAGTGCCTGGAGCACCTCCTGCCCTCCTTCTGCACTGACCCTGGTGTCTGCAGGGCTGTTCCTCGCTCCTCTCTCCCAGCTGCTGTTGTACAGCAGTTTTTTCCCTTAAAGCTGCTCTCCCAAAGGCACGCCCAGTGTCGCTCGCGGCTCAGCTCTGGCCAGCAGTGGGTCCCCTTTTGGAGCTGGCTGGAGCTGGCTCTTCCCTGACATGGGGCAGCTGCTGGGCTTTGCTCACAGAAGCCACCCCTGTGGCCCCCCTGCTACCAAACCCTTACTATGTAAACCCAATACGCACGTGCAGTGACGGGGTGTTTGACAGAAGCATGGGAGTTCTGCAGTATGAACTTGGTTTAAGAGGCTTAGGCAGCAGTCGGCCTGTTACGTGCACCTACAGGCCGCCCCTCACCCAACCACCCCCAAATACCTTCAAATCTTTTGTGGCTGTCATAGTCCTCGGAGCAGGGGACCTCGATGAACTTGTCCTGCAGCTCCTCGCCGTGACGAGCCAGCACCTCCGTGACCCCGTCCTCGGCGCTCAGGTAGCTCCAGCCCAGGAGGCCGCCGACGACCGCGCAGCAGAGGAGGGAGGCTGCCTGCAGCCGCCCGCGCCGCGCCTCCAGCCGCCCCCTGCTCCTCCTGGCGCTGCGGAGGCAGCAGGCCGCGGCCCGTCAGCCAGCCAGCCAGCCAGGCAGCTGCCGCGCCTCCCCACGCCCCGCAGCC
>VXAL01016759.1:757837-784105 GCA_013399475.1 Chauna torquata
CAGCCGGGGCTTCGGGTTGCCGCAGGGTAACCGCGCGCGGAGCTGTGGTGACAGAAGCGCTGCAGCCCCCTTCGTCCCTCCTTTCTCTTGCAGTTCGTGCTGAAGCACAGGGAGTTCGCTCACCTCCGGGAGGTGAGGGTGTTTCCCAACGCGCTCAACCCGCACAAGGAGGAGTCGCGGGCTCTGGTCAAAGCCATGATCGACCACGTCATGGCACTGCACGACGACTTAAAATGGTTCCACATAGGGTGCGATGAGGTGGGACTTCTCTTGAGCCAGGACGTTTTCATTGCGGGCAGTGACAGTGAGGGTTGAGGCTTCTGCATTTCGCTGGTGCCCAGGGTGATGTTTGGGTGGAATTCTGGGGACAGGAAACACCTGTGCAAGCCGGTGTAGAAACATCTTCAATGCTAAGTGTTTCTAGGAGCATGGGATGCCATTTCTGTTGACCTGACAATAATTTCCAAAGTATTAAAAGCAGTTTCTTAAAGCTAACTCAGAATTTGGTTTTATGTCAAATGAGAGCTCAAACTGAGATATCAGCTGGAAGTATTCGTTAATAACCCTGTGAGTTGTAACATAGGATGTGGGCTCATTTTTCTGGCCAAGTTATTCAAGTAAGCCCTTCTGGGGTGGGAAGTGTTTTTTGTTCTCTTGGTAGTTTGCCTCCTTGAGGAGGAGAACCCTGAGTTTCCTACTTTCTCAGAGTTGCTTAAAGCCATCCCTATGGCAGGCAGATCCCTGAAATTCATTGTGATCACCTTAACTGTACTGGTACTAGTTTAGCATTTTGAATCCTGTTTTGTGGGAACTAATGGCAAGGTTAGATAGGGACCTGCAAGTTTTTAGAAAACAAAATGGTATTTGCCTAGAATAAACAGGTTTTACATAAAACCTGCTCTAAAATAAGAGAGCTTAAATGCATACCTATCTTAACGAGCCAAAATCCACTATATATGTAGGACTAAGCATGCAGGAACCACTCTTGGACATGCTTCCAAGTCACTTCTGCATTTGTGTACAAATGATCTCCTTCCCCAAGACAGGAACCTCATTTTATTTAATACAGGGCCTTATGGGTTGTTCGGTTTCTTGGACTGAGTAAGACTGGTGGGAGCTGCTCCCAGGACAAACCATCCAAAGACAAATATAGCATGCCTTAATTATTATTTATGTATTTCAGTTCTTATAGGAAGCTTCCTTTTTGTGATGTATTTAGTCAGGGCCAGAGTCTCCTGCAGACTGAATGCTTGCAGTGTCTCCAGCACTGGGAGGTACTTTGAAATATGTCCACTCAGTGTGTTACATCTGTACAATACTTTTTGAATATTGTACGATTCCACGATACTGTGTCAAACCTGTTTCCCCCTGTTCCTGTATAGGAAGCTAGGATTATTTGCTTGATGTTTCAGGTCTACTACCTTGGCGAAGGAGAGGAGTCAAAACAGTGGTTGCAACAACAAGAGAACACGCCAGAGAAGCTGTGCTTATCCCACATAAAAGCAGTTGCAAGTTGTATGGCCTCATCTTACCCCACTGTGACTCCCATCGTGTGGGATGATATGCTCAGAGGGATAAGTGAGGAAACATTGGCAGGTGTGTGACCAATGATGGGGTGAGTCCTTTTGTCATGTTCAAAAAAGTTCACACGATCAGTTGAAACAGATTTGCTAGCAGCTGAAAAATAATTAAAAAAAAAAAATCTGAGAATAGTTGAGATATGGTCCATTAGACTCGGGAGAAGAGATATTTAGCCCTTGGCAATCTCACAGAATTTCTTTCTGACCGTGGGCAAGTCTCGTAATGTATGCACCTTAGTTTTCTATCTGGTAATACACAGGTAACTAACAAAAACAGTCATCACGCAGTGGTTGCCCTGAATTCTTCTTTCTTTACCCACTAAAAAAAACCTGTGGTCTCATCCTAAATTTCTACATCTCTTACCAGTTTCTAATGTCAGTTGCTAACATGTTAGTTAGTGAACTTGCATGTTCAAAGTCCTGGCCAGGCTGAAAATGCACACGGGCACTTGAACTGTACAAGAAGAATTCTGGTGACAAGCCATAGTTTGTTGTAGTCATGCGTTCCTGCACCGATGATACGTACTTAGTTCTCACCTTTAACTGGCCATTTTATATTACTTAGAAGAACTGTTTCTTTCAGAGTCTGGGGTCCCACAGCTTGTGCAGCCTATGATATGGGACTATGCAGCCGATCTGGATGTGGAGAGCAAAGGTTTGTACTTCTCTGCTGAGCTGCTTAGAAGAGTTCTGTTACCTGATTATTAACTGTCATTTTAAGTTTTCTTTAAAAGTCTCCATTGTGCCTGGACAACAACAAAAAAAGTCTGATCAGTGCTAATCCCTGAATGGAAAAAAATGCATTACAGTAGCAGAGAAGGTGGTCATCTTGTATAGGTTCAGTCCAGAGATGTTTTCAAAAAAACCAACAACAACAAAAAAACAGTTTTGCAGCCCTTATTATGTGAGAATTGTTGTGAACTACTCCTTTAAGGCAGCAGACATTCCCACTGAAAGAATAGGAACTATTCTGGAACAAGCGAAGGAGGAGATTTACCCACCTCTTGTAAATCTTATGACGCATTTAATAGGTGTGTATTACCAGCAAAAATGACCCAGCTGCTTCCATGCCAGTAGACCTCATTAGCTCCTTCTCCAACGGAATAGTTCAGAGCCCAGAATTCCTGTTAACTGGAACATTACAATCAGGGCTGAAAATGGAGAAAAATGTGTCCTATAAGTGTTCTTTTGTGTCTTATTTCAGTGCTTCTCGTAGAGAAGTATCGTAGATGTGGTTTCTCCAAGGTGTGGTTTGCTAGTGCTTTTAAAGGAGCTACAGGAGTGAATCAGTCTCTAACACTTATTGGACACCACTTAAAAAACCATCTTCAGTGGCTGAAAGTGGCAAGCAGTACCCCCACTGATGTGCTTCAAGGTATCGCGCTGACCGGCTGGCAAAGGTAAGTAACATCTTTTTAGGAGGTTTCAGGGATTTACATGGAAGCAAACTTCCACCCCAAAACTCCCTAAGAGGTACAAGGAATTAGGGGATTTACACAGAAACTTTGCAACACTGCAATCCTTCCTGTTGGTTACTGCTTGGCTTCACTCCACTAACTGAGCATAAAGCGTGGATTTCAGAATTCCAGTCAACTGCTACAGCCTTAGTCAGCAGAAACGACCTGTTGGCAGACACCAACGGGAGCAGATTAGATCCGAAGGTTTGCACGTACTTTGTGCCACCTTGGACTGCTTATAGACAGCAGTGTGACTTCTCCCCCCACGAATTACATTCTTCACATAACACCCCAATTCTTAACATTCGGAGGAACAAGTAAAAAGGATGCATTAAATGTTAAAACAAAGAAACGGTTTCACCTCAGGTGTGGAAGATCTCTCTCAAGTGATTGTACTCTAACTGCACAGGGCAAGAGAATTTAAATGCGGCTCAACCTACATAAACTCTCATAGTGTTAAACTCTTGAATATCCAGCAGTATTCCTTAGTAGCTCTTTCCAGTACCTAATTACTACCAAAAAATAGAATGTCATAGCTAACACAATGCACAGTGAGCAGCTGAATGTCTAATGTGGATTCAAATAGGATGAAGTTGAAAGAGAGGAGTTTGTCAGTGTAATGGAGTAAAAGGTTTTTATGCTCGAGTCAAGAGGTCTAAGGGAATACCAGAGCACTGAATTCCGATTTCTGATCCTAATTTGGCTTGAGCATCATGTTTGGTATTTGTTCTTATTAGTAAATCAGGAATACGTAGCATTTCAGAGACGGAAGATACCTTCTCTAAGACGGAAACTGATGTTTCTAAAGCTGTGTGACTTTGGTAATTGCAATATTAACACTTTCCACTGTTTTAGTATGTTCTAATACTAGAATGTCTTATTAGTGAATGTTTTCTTTTTTAGGTATGATCACTTCTCTGTTTTGTGTGAGCTTTTCCCTGTGGCAATTCCATCATTGGCTGTATGTCTGCAGGCACTAGAGAATGGTACAATGACAACTTTATTCTCTCTGAGCTAAAGCCTAACGCAAGAGTGAAATGACCTTGCCCTAAGGTTGGCACAGGCTTAGTACATTTTCGGGTGGTTTGACTATATGATCATATTCCAAATTACAAACACTAGATTATGCCTCTCAGCAATATGGGAGCAGGGAAGCCTCTTGGTCTATGTATTTAAAAATAGCCATAGTATATTAATCATTTGTTAGATTTTAACCTGCAAATCATCACAAAATTCTTCATACTAGAAGAATTAAGAACCTGAATTGTTTCTTTGGTAACTAATTTGAAACATTGCTGGTACATAAGTGAGACTAATTGCGTTTCGATGTTGTTTACATGCAAAAGTTAACTAATCCATTTTTCTTAAAACTGATCTAGTGTCTGGTTAAAAAAAAAAAAAAACCTCCTGTAGTCTCTGACTTCTTCTCAGGCAGTTGCCAATAGAATTTTTTTTTTCTTTGTCTTTCTGCGTTTCTCTTCAAAACAGAAAAACACAACCTACTTACGTTTAACTAAGGCACTACAAATATTAAGTACCCTGAATGGAAAGCTCATAGCTAGAAGGTGCTTTATGTAGCACAAGAAGCCTTTCATGACAAAGATGATGTGCTCCCCACAGCCTTCAAGTTTTTTCCTTGTTCTGTTTCCATCTTACCTTTTAAAAAATCTCCATCCAAGGAGGTCTACTAAGCCGACAGTAGTTTCCAGAAAACCCTCTTTATGAACATTTTGGTTATTTAGGCTCCTTTTACTTATTTACTTACTGTCTTCTGCCCAGGTGGTTATTCTGAAAGGGTTAAAGAAAATGTGGAAAAGCTCCTGGGAATGTCCAATCTGGAAATCGATACTTTCATGAGGTAAAATTCCAGCTGCTGGATTCAAATGCTTCTCATTGCATGGTAAGATCAGAAGCTAACAGATTCTCTTTGGACAGCACAAGCCTGGGGACCTTTCCTGGGAGCAGTATTCTTACCCTTGTGACGCAAATTAGTTTCTACCTCAAGTCATCAGTGGATGAACTTCTTGAAAGGAACAGGTAAAAAGGTTTACGTTGATTCTCTGTCTGCAGGAGTGTGGGAGCTGTATCATCTAGAAATGGGCCATATATTCAAGGAACTCTAGCAAGGTGACTAGTCACTTAGACATCAAGCTCTACATTTCAGGCATTGCACCTCTATATATTGACACCTCAGCAGAACATAGTACTTAAATTAAAGTATTTCAGCTGACCTCCTAAACACTATGTGCTATCTTATTTCAATAATCACATTCTTTGTTGAATTAGATCTTACTGTTATTTAAAGTAAAAATGAACATTTTTAATTGTATGGTTACCAAAAAAAAAAAGGGAACTTAAAACTTACATTGCACGAGGTGATCAGTTATTGTTATATAACAGTCTTTTACAAGCTAGTACCAAAGATATGTAGACTTAAATTTACTTCCTCCTTAGGCATTATTCCCATTTGTGGGATAAAGCTGAAGCCCTATCACCTCCCTCTCAGCCTACAAACACTTTACTGCTGTTTCGAAAACTGTTCATACTAACATCCATTTTCAGATATGTCACAGGGTGGTTCAGTCCCTACCACAGAAAAAGGAAGATTATTCATCCTATAATAATGCATCACTTCCAGCCAGATGCAGTAAGGTAACACCACCTATTTTACATAATAGGGGAAGAAGTCCGTAATATTTCAGGCAGGCAAGTTCATACAGCTTTGAGTCCTTGCCTCTTTCTATATTTACTCCAGAAGCATCAGTGGAAATCAATCAGTATGATGTGTTCATAATGCAGTTTTAAACAGAAGAGCGGGTTAATCTTTGTCTGCCTTCTGTTGAACAAATTCATTGAAGTACAAAATTAGTCTTCAGAAAACCCTCCCTTGTATATGGAGTTACTCCTGCATAGACATTTGCATCCTAACGTTGTTCACCTCAGTGTAGGAGCGCACTGTGGGCTGGGTTCCAGGCAGGGCTTGGAATAAAACCAGGCCACTTTCCCCTTGTGCCTGTCACTGTGTGTGCTTTTCAGAACCTGTCCTAGACATTATGCTGATTCATGCTAAACGGTTAATTTATATTTTTTTGCTATGACAAGGTGAATATTCAACTGTATCTACTCCTGCTGATAAAAATCAATTAAATTCCCAGCTAGTCTCACACTGGGTTTCAGTTAGACTTAAAGTGTATTGTTTTGTGGTTTTGTTTTTTTTCAAACTCACATTTCTGTACTTTAAAAGTCATTACATAAGGAAACTGCAAAGATTAATGGTACTTCAATGCAAATAGCCCCAACCTTTTGCCATCTGCACAGAATCAAATCCCTTGAGCTCTTCTAATAAATGTTGCTTCTGCAAAGTCATCCTAAGGGCTGTACCCCTTTGGACCCCCTTTAAAAGGCCCAGTAAGCTAGTCCTCCCTCGAGGCAGAACTCACTTGCAAATGTGATTGTTTTTTCCTTCTGCTTTTTGGTTAGTCTTCTGTCCAAGTGGAATGCTGTGGTGCAAGACCTCCAAGCAGCCATGGAGCAAGTTTTCCACATGTGTACTGTAGAGGAGTGGATGGAGGAGAACGTCCACCCCAGCCTACAAAAGCTGCAGCAAGTGGTGGATGATTTAGATAAAGCAATAAAAGCACAAAATTAGAGGTGTTTCAATTAGTCTGTTTTATTCCCTGGGAACTATGGCTAGTGGACACTCGCAACTAGTCATACTAGAGTTTGTCATCTTAAATGCTGAAGCAACAACTGTGATTAAACAAAAGTGAGCTGATGGCAAAAATGAGTTTATCAGGGTAATATGCTTCAAGTCTATTACTAGTTTTCCTCTAACATTGCTGAGCCTTAAATCACTGCCCTGCAAGTCAGATTTGTTCTCCTTGCAAAACAGAAAGCAGGAGTGAGGCAGAACTCAGCTATATTTACAAGGCAGAAAAGATTTTTCCTAAATTCAGTACATCTGATAGACCACAGCTTTGTCCAAATTCAAAGCATGACCAAAGTCTACTGAATATGAGGGAAAAACATTCTTACATTGTTTTAATCTTGAACCCTCAATAAGCTATAGCAAGATATCTATGTGGACTTAAGTGGAGTGTTAAGATACTCAAAACAAGGGAAAATAATCTGAAAATCAGGTAGTTACTATGAATATTCAAAATATTCTTTGCTCGGTTGCTTCATTTATTGCTTTCTTGCAAGTCTTACTTTGGAAGCACAGGTATTGACATTTTCTTGGAACTACTATAAAATGAGTATAGCTGTAGATGGAGAAAGCACATGTACATCTAGCTTACTAAATGAGAAATCTACAGGCATTAGGTCCACTTTTTTTTAAGATAAAAATCCACAACTGCCATGTATACCTTAATTACAAAAGTCACATAATTTGAACTAAGATCTTAATTTATTTTACTCTAATAAATCCTTTGACATTCAAAATGTTTGTTGAAACTTGCCGCTGTTTTGCATATGGCATGCTGGTTTGGTTTAAAGGGCGGGGGAGAAAGGCACATTTATGCACCAGTGGAAAGTTGGTTATATCAACTTATGTGAAAATGTGGAAAAGAGAAAGCAGGGTCAGGAACAAGTTAGGTATTTGTGCTTCCTCCATTCTGCTCCCCCCACCCCATCAACTCCAGTAGGTCTGTGCCAAGTGGTAATTTAGACAACCATCAATCTTAATGCATTGTAAATAAAACCAACAACAAGAGACTAGTGACACAAAACAAGTTAAAGTTGATTTTAATCAATGGACTTCTCTATTTTTTAATAAAAGTTACAGACAAACATACAAGGCCTTGCTGAAATTCTACTTGCATTTTAAGATAGAAAATCTATTTCTAATTATTTTCCAGTATTTCTTTTGCCTCTCAATCTACTACAGTGTCAGAACTAACACCTATTTAGTATGTAAGCCAGCTTCATTTTTGTTATCTGCATAACTTCATAAATATAGCATGAGAGTCAGATCTCTGGTATACGGTATAAATATTTTGATTTTCTTTGAGGCTGAAGAAGTGATCCTTGTTACTGGAACATCTCATTTTGGGAAATACGAGAATATTAGAGCATAGCATAGATAATGCAGCTTTCTCCCTTTGTACAAGATGAAGTCTAGCTTTTGTCCAGTATGACTATTAAGGCCATGATCCCTTCCAGCTGTATAGATGCAAATAACTTCAAGAGAGGACAGCACTCCAGCAGTCCTCTCTCCTGCCTGCCTACTAGCAGTAGGAAACTGGAGGGGATGACACCACAGAACATCTTAAAGGAGCTGATCACTGGACATCAACTAAAAATGCAGCTTATTCCACAGAATATATTACAAACTATTTAACACCCTACAGTAGGTCTTTTTCTAGAGATTTAGTTTTCCTTACATTTTGGTTTAGTCTTTGTTTAATGATAATTACATGATACCTAAGTAGATGATGCTAACATCAAGAACGCACAGCAAGCTAAATGAACAGAAGAGCTCAGCAGAAGCAGGGCACATGATACAGTGTAGGATTAGATCAGTAGAAATACCTTTATAAAACTGATTTTTAACTGGAAAACCACAGCATGGTGTGCATTTTCCCTGTGACATTAGCTCTCAGGGAAATACAAAAGAAGCCCAGTGTAACTAAGATCAAAGGCAGATAGTTTTGTCCATTTCATCCACTTAATGGTCAAATCTGTAGGTTCAGAATATTAAGTGCAATGCACAGCCAAGCCATGTACTCCTGCTGAATATCCTTGCTACAAAGCAGCAGGTATCTGCAGGTAGAGCCCTTTTACTTACATTATACCATTAAATACTTAGTTTTTACAGTATTTCCTACTGAAAGTCCTTAGGACACCTGACACTCATTTTACAGAGTGGTAAAAAAAAGTTTTCCAAATTTCCAATCTCATCTTCCTCCCCCCCCGAATAAGTGTTACTGAGGGTACATATTAGAGTGGATTTTAATGAAGATCTCTCCAAAGTATTATATTCTGAAATTATTTAACAGGTTTGGTGATTATTTGTAGTTTACAGCTGTGCTTTAGAATAAAGGCCAAATTTGGTTAATTACCTGCAACCTATTTTTCCCCACATTAGTACATGGCAGCTTCCCAAATCTAGTGATGTGGGTTGGAGGTTGAAAGCCACATAATTAGCAAACCAATTTGGATGACTTCACAAGCATATCTGTTGGAAGCGGTCTGCTTTGATACCTGACATGATTACAAGTTTCTTTTCTTATCTAATACTAATAGACCTGGTTCTGTGCCATAGTCAAGCTGTATCAACAGCAGCTATCTCCCTGTTACACTTTTGATTACCCTTTCAAACCAACAACAGTACATGCTTGTCTGTCTCACAGCTCACATAAATGGCTGGAAGTGAAATCATGGTACAACCTGTTCTTTGGTCAGATAGATATGTGCACAGTTTCAGTTACAGCTGGAACGTGCAATGGGATCTAGCTTCTACTGAAATCAGTTCATAGCTTTCACTTCTTTAGAGGTAGTGCTTTGAAACAGGAATGCAGGTTAAGCCCTGAAGAAACAGTTGCCAGGAGATATTTAACTGCTGGCTAAATGTGAAAGCAGACCACTCAGTTACCTTCCAGCCCATTCAGATCTCGAGGAAACTGTATGAGTATGGTGTTAAGACTTCCATTACAAAATACAACTCCTAACACAAGCTGGTCAACTTTAATACAAGCAATTTTAGCATATTGAAGGAACTTTCATCTCTTTGCAACTTGTAGTACTGACACACTGATATAGGCACAATGAAGTTTTAGTTCTAGACAGAACATGTTGACTAACAGAGGTAGCTCTGACTTCAAAAAGTACCTTGGAGAATCCGTAGTTAACCGTTTGTGAAACCACAGGTCAGAAGAGAGGACAGTACACACACACAGTAATACATGGGCACAAGCCAAACACTGGATCTATCCCAGCTATCTTAAAAAAAACTAAGTTATTATTTAACATTTCAAGTGAGGCAATGCTAAACAAATCTAGGCTGCCACGTTGTCTGACATCAGTCTTTTCCCTACCTAAAGTAACATGTGCTTTTTTCCTTTCTAAATACACAGTTAAAATAGTAAACATTTAAGTCTAAAATAAGGTTACTCTATCTTTGGGTAGTCTATGCCCAGAAGTTAAACAGAACAGGATTAAGCCAGAACATGTCAAAGACTGAATGATCAACATGATCATTTTTTGGTTCTTATTTATGGCTCCTTGGCAAGTCCAAGAGAAGAGAGACTAACAAGCTGATCAACCCGATGGTTAGAATTCCAGACAGTCACTCAAAACTCTGATTTCCACTGGTATCTAATGGCAAGTCAGTAGTAGAGAATATAAAAGTGCCACTACCCTGCATCACCTTATTGCATATATTAAGCTGTTTAAAACCAATTTAGCAATATATTCAGTCATTTACAATACTTCAAGAAAAAACTCAAAGCATTGCATTATGAGTTACAAATTCAGCTATTCTACATTTCATATACTGTACCTGCAGCAGATAAGTGGAAGTTTACATCTGTATCTCCACTTCATTAATGGGAAAGTAATAAACAATTTCAAACCAGTATGTTAATAAATAACTATTCCTAAATGTGTTTGATGAGCTGTCAAAGTTCAGAAGACAGCAATGTCCACATCCAGGAACTAAGTCAAAGGAAGAAATAAAACAATTTGGACTCTACAATGGCAGTACTGGGAGCGTGGATCTTGAAGCAGTTTAGCACTACAAGAGGTGCCATAAGACAGATTCCTCCCATTGTAAACACACACATAGATAAATGCCCAGGTCAAGACTGAGGAATTTCTTTCTGAAGAACAACCAGTATACTTTCCAGATGTCTGAAAGTCTCTGCTTTCTTCAGCTTATGAGAATTATTAATATTCATCCTGTGGTTCATCAGCATCACTAGCCTCTGTTTCGCTGCTGTCATAAAGATCTTGTTGGCTCTCCACTCGGTCCAATTCCAGAAAGCTAGTAAGGAGCTTGGCAACCGCTTCCACATCACTGTGGAAAGGAAGAAAAGAGTGTAAGACTTGATGGAATTGTGGTGCTGATGAAACAAGAACAGGCACACTAATTCTTGAGAATTACTGAAGGGCTAGTGAACATACAGCATAGAGCTTGACTGACAGCATCCCACATGTGAAGACACGTCAAGCCAAGCAATTACTACCATATCAGAATACATTGATCCTTTTTCCACAATCCCTGCTGCAAGATTCCTTGTGAGCTGCTGCTTTTGTTATCAATCCTGTTAGCAGATGATTACGTTGTTTGCAAAACAATCAAATTAATCCCCTCTGCCATTACACAGCTGAGCTAAGAAGCAGACATGCAGTACCAAGGGATCTTAGATACCTAAATATAATCAGTCTCCTGATCAAGATGGTGTTACAAATGTCTGCAACTCAAAGCATCAAGGGTTTAAAAAAAAGTTGAACTGAGCAACACAAGGTCATATCAGCATGTATGATAGTGAAGCTAGGATTGTCTCAGTAGTTGGCAATTACTGGTCCATGTGATTGGTATTTCCTATCTTACACTTTCTAATTAAAAAAAGTCCACACTTCACCTTCTACAGCCCAGCACAGCACTCTGAGTCAGTGGGTGTGAAAATCCAGTGATAAACCGTAGCACAACCAGGTAACCCTTCCCAAAATATCGCACAGTCTCCTCTTCCACATTCACATCTCTGATCTCATGCAGCAGAGCCACCACTGTAAACAGATGTGGAAAACAAAGTCATCTACTATTAGCATTCCAGTAAACTCTATGCTCTGCTACTAGTGACTTGCATGACTGCGACTCTCTGCTCGAGTACTGATCCCATACAACTAGCACAATCTTACAATACCAAACAATTGCTGAGCGATTCAGGCAAAACAAAAGGAGAGAACAGCACATTCTAGCTGGTGTAGGCCCCAATGAACAAGTATGGCCTCTCCCAGGAACAGGAGAGCATTAGTCTATTATTTACATTTCCCCACTTACTTTGTACAGAAAAATAATTAAAACTCATTAAAGTAGGTAAACAGCTGTTAAGTTTACTGAGACTGAACAAATACTTAAATCTTTAAGTTTTCAGGGCATCTGCTGATCTCCACATCCCCCACATTAACTGTCCTTGAAACAGATATTACCGAATAACACCTCAGGAAGAGATATGCTCAGCTCCAACATATAAACATACCCTAAAGAAAAATTCAGAAACATTACACATCTTTCTCTCCACATCTTCCACCTCCAAAATGTTTAAAATCCAATTCAATTTTAGGACATTCCAAATTTTGTCATTTCTCTACGCTTCTTGAGAGCTGGTTTCATTTAGACCAGCAAGAATAAGAAAATCTGACATCGAAGAGGATCCTATTTCAGTTTGCAACAGAGTTCCTGCCTCACAGTGACCTCAAGAAAGTCAAATACTATACTTCAGCCTCTGTCACTCCATCAGGAAGCTCAAAAGAAATGAGATGTTCCATTAAGCTGAGCCTACTGAATATGCTGTTTTAAATGGACATTAGCATTGTTTTATTTCCAGAATAATCCAAACAGTTCATTTAGCTTTACATTAAATAAGCATACTATCCATGTACTTTTATGGAGCCTGATATAATTTTGAATCTACCAATACTTAATATAAGCAAAATGTAGAACTGCCTTGAAGATTAACAAACTAGTATGCTAAATTAGTAGAAAACAATACAGAAGGTAAAAAGTAACCTACAGCAACTGCAGCAGCACTTAGTGATTTAGGGTTATAGATTTCCATTTTTCATAACCTACAGCAGTCCATCTTCCAGATTCCCAACAGTAAAGAACAGGTGCCAGCTGAGACAGGCTTGTTGTCAAGTAGTCCTTCCTAATGCAGACTGCAAAATCTAGAAAACTTCTCCAGCACAAGAACATTGTGACACTTTCCCCACTTTCAATTTCTGATGCAAAAGGCTATGAAGAAGTTGCACATCGTAAGGCAGAAGATCCACTGCTGTACTTTCCAGGACCCAGCTCAGCAGTAATTGGATCAAATCTTCCCATAACAGCAAAAAAACAGGTAGACAACAACAAGATAATTCAGGTCTTTGTTTCCCAGCTTCACCTTACCTATTCTAGAATGGGCAGAAGTGATTTTGCAGTGTAAAGAGACCAGACCCACCAGAGCAGACTTTTGGTTCACAGTCCCTCATTCAGAGGGACAGTGTGCAGACAGGAACTGCATGAAGTTCAAAGGGAAATGCGAATCTTGTACCTAGGGAAGAACAACCCCGTGCATCAGTACAGGCTGGGGGGCAACCAGCAGCAAAGCAGCTCTGAAGAGAAGGACCCAGGGGTCCTGGTGGACAAGCTGAAAGAGATAGCAACATGGCTTTGGGGCAAAGGGAGCCAACAGCATCCTAGGCTGCATTGGCAAGAGCACTGCTAGCAGATTCAGGGAGGTGATTATTCCCTTTTATTCAACACTGGCGAGACTAAGTCTTGAATGTGGTGTCCAGTTCTGGACTCCCCAGTACAAGAAGGACATGGACAAACTGGAGTGAGTCCAGTTACGGGCAACTAAGACTAAGGGCTTGCAGCACCTGACATACAAGGACAGGCCGAGAGCAGGGACTGTTCAGTCCCTAGAAGAGAACTTGGGGAGGCAGGGGGGGATCTTCATAAAGATCTTATGGGACAGCGCAAAGATGGAGACACTCTTCTTGGTGCTGCCCAACGACGAGAAGAGAAGCAATGGGCATTAACTGAAATACAGGAAATGCCACTTAAACATAAAAAACTGTAAAAGTGGTTGGACACTGGAACGTGTTCCCTGGAGAGGTGGAATCTCCATCCTTGGACACATTCAAACCTCAGCTGGACACAGCCTTTGGGCAACCTGCTCTTGTTGGCCCTACTTTGAGAAATTGCCTGCTCTGGATTAAGCTACTTATCCCTTTGAAATGGGTTGCATATCACAGGTTAGGAACCTGAGCATACTTACTGTATCAAGCCATACGTACATGAACAAAATATATATAGAAGCATATCATGGAATAGCCACTAACTTAATATTTTTCACATGCCATCACTCTCCCCAGATGTCTTGCATGCTTGCATATGATAGCTAAAGATTTGACTGCTGCTAAACCCAAATTAGAACATAGAAATCTCAACCCCAGGATCTAAAATTTCTGTTTCTCTACCAGTCCCATTTGCAAAGCAGGCTAGCCAAGGAAAATGTAAGCCTGCATATTAGCGTCCCAAAAGAATGGCTTAGAGATACGAAAAGCCATGTGTAAGCTTAGTTACCCTGAATTAAAATGACTAACATGATACATTCAGTACCCTAACCTGAAAAACACTTGAGAGGCAATTTATGACTTCTGCTGCTTGGGAACAAAATAGATGTGAAAACAAATGTGGCTAACTTGAGTATAAAACTCCAGGGAAGCTTATCAAATGGGCATGTATGCATTTCTTCTGTCTGCCAACCACCATTGCTACCACAGATATTGCTTTCTTACCTTGTTCGTTGCCTCCTTTTGAGAAGGTCAGTATTTTTCTGTAAAGATTGAATGTTTTTAGGCAGACTGTTCCTTTGTTCTTATCAAATACAGCTTCCTGTAAAATTGAAAAAAAATCAATATTCTCTTAAGAACACCATCAATAGCTATGCTTCGAAGTAAAATACAAATAGCAGTTATATGTAAAAATAATCAAAAAATACATAGCTATTTTAATTAGACATTCCTCTACTACTGAACCATGAAAACCAAAATCTTGCTCTTGACTTTAACAGAGACTTTGCCATATCTCCTATGTTACCTCTAGAAGGAAGAGAAAGCTGGTTTCATTGCCCCTCCTGGCATATTCTTCATGTAATAAAAACTATGCCCGGAATCAAATCTGAACACTAACTTTGTGCTCCTGTAACTCTCACTGTTGGCATATGCATTTGGCCTACAATACAAGCATACAGTGATCAGTTCCAGATACACTTTTCACTAACAGTCAGCAATCCCACCAAAATACCAGTAGTACCATACCATACGGACTGGGCTTACTAGATTCAAAGTATCCCGAAGAGCCAATGAAAACAGGAAGTCTCCCATGGGTGGGCTGCTTAATCTAACAAGAACTCAGGTCAGTAAAGTGACAAGCCTATATGGGGGGGTTACTATTCTCAGTCCAACTCCCAGCAGAAACATCCACAAGATTAGAAACCAGCTCCACAAACACCACTCTTCCTAGTGAAAAACAGCCTGGAAGGTAGAGCTACCCTTTTCAGTGGTCATTCTGTCATGAAGAGGAATAAAAAAAATCATGCTGTAGCAGCTGAATATGCTATTTTTTCTTTCACTTACTTGGAAAAAAAGCCACAAAACAGCTTGGGGCAGGTCTCCCCCTTAAAAAAAAAGTTGCATTTAGCTTCACATTTTCATGCTTTTGCAAGAATTAACCGCCCAAATTAATTCTAGTCCTAGTACAGCAATTTCAAAGAGTTTCCTCAAAACCAAAAGCATAAATTGCCTGTTTCAACTGCACGATATTAAAGTGCATCAGGCTGCTGAAATGAACACCTGACAACTGTTTCTGAACTAGCACAACAGCCTCATTTCCTGAGTTAAGCATCTTACCTCCCACTGCTCCAGGTTCTGTGCTGCCACAAAGAGACACCCAGCCATATAGAAGAGCTTCCATGCCAAGCTGTCTGAACAATGCAAAAAATGCACAAGTTTAGGGGGTTCCCCCCGCCCTTCTTTGGTATTCAAAACAGTTTTAAAAGCTACATGCTCCCTTTAAAGGCAACAAGAAAAAAAGTGGTTTCTCTGATGCAACACTTTTGCCTTTAATTGTAAACTATTTTAGAGTGTTTTCCCAAAATAAAAAAACAGGAATTCTTCATTTATTTTTCAGAGACTCCATCTACACTGGGCTCCAAACCATGCAGAATTACAAGTATGTATTACTGGTAAGGTTGTATCATTACACATCTTTTTCTTCCCTAAAAGCAAAGACATCTTAAAAGGCATCCACACAACTTTCTCAACCTGCTGTCAGTCCCCAAACATTTGTGCTGCAAAGGACAAGGGTGAGGGACAATGGAAAGCAATGCACTGAAGTAAACACGTTTTTTCATAAAAGGAAGCAGTCAGCCCTCTTGACAAACAAACATATGTATTTTGTATTACTAAATGTTTACATATAGCAGCCTAATTTTCTTACTTGGGCATTTACTGAAGGAAGAGTATTGTTTCAGAAAACATTTTGTAGCAATGTCTGATATAGTTGGTGTCTTAAGCAGCTTTCACTGGGCTTTGCTCTTTCAAAAAAAAGATGGACTATGTTGGTAGTATATTCTTATACACTATTAAGCTTTAAAATTTGAGGCTCAACAGGATGCAGCAGGAGAATCACAGGACAGCCTGCAGAATAAATTCCACAGATGGAAGGATACCTGTCATTTGGTGCAGTCTGCTCTATCGGGGTGGGGGAAGCAGGAGCTGTCTGTTCTTTAAAGGTGTTTTTAATAAGTAATCTCTGCTAGTGATAATCTAACAGTTTCCAGAGAAACAGAGCACTTCCATCAAAGGCAAGGTAATCATTTCATTATGGTGACAAAATCATGATGTGATTTCCCAGGAGAGCTGTGAAGACCAGCTAACCACATTTATAAAACATACTGAAAGCAAAAAAAATGCCAGAATACTAAATATCATTATTAAAAATACTCTTGCAAATGGGGAGGGAGGCTGAGTAAGAAATACAGTATTAAAGCATGGTAAGTCACACACAGGCAACAATTATTACTGGATTCTAATATTCACACCACAAAGTGTGACAGGTACCTATGCTGCCTTTGTAAGGCCAGACAGAGCCACACAGAGGAGTCTGAGACATATCAACAGGAAAAACGGTTCTTAAAAAATAATAGGCCATTACCTGCACTGTAATAAGCAGCAGCCAAACCTATGGAGGCTATTCCTAGAATAAGAGGAGAGAATTAGAAGCAGCAGCTCAAACCATCTAAAATTCCCTGAAAACATATGAATACTCACAAATTAAGGTCATTACAAAAAGGGACTTGTGATTGCAACATTGATTACTATACAAAAGAGTCAGTTATTCTTCTCTGAGCTCAGTATAAAAAATTCTCACGTTCTGCATATAAAGAAATTGAAGAGCACATGGGACCGAGAGCAGAAATAAAAGTTAGTGACAGAATCAAGAACAGAATTTCAGAGGGACTCTCAGTCTAACCATTACACCATACTTCCTCTCAAGCACAGTACAACTTTGAGCATGCTAGCACTTACGTTTATCACGTATACACTACAAAGGTTATTTTTTCCCCCCTCCAAGTGCCACAGAGCCAAAAGAAAATTTGTGCAATAGTTGTGTCAGAGGCTACCAACTGCTTTCCTCCATTCAAGAGGAAGCTGTGGCAGAGTGACTGCAACTGCAAAGATCTTGTCTTAATGTGAGTGTGACAAGATCAGGTCACTGAAAGCAATGACAACGTTGTAGTGTTACTGCAGCGGGATCTACTCAGTTGGAAAGCAGGATGTGACACATTTCCCCCAAGCTCTCTCAGGGTGGTCCTAATAAATACCACCCCTATATTTTTCTGCATATACAATAAAGTTTAAAACAGGTAGCTTTCAGAACATCCTGTATGACTTCCTATTTCACAGAGACAGTGCCATTAAGAGTTCACTGTCAACCACATACTAAATCTATCCCCAGCATTGCTCCAGTGCAGATTTTTTCCATTTCTGATAACCTACAAGTTTTTTCAGTGCAAGTATGGATCCTCTTCAGAAATTCCAAGCATTTATATCGCTGTATGGCATACAGTAAGTTTCTTTTTCTTGACCTTTCAAGACTTCCTTAGAATTCAGTCCACGAGCCTCTGAGGTTCCGCAGATGACAGACTGAAAAATTATCAGTCTCACAGTGAAACTACCACACTGAGGCTTCAGACTCATTTAGAGAGTACGCTAAAGGAAAAGTTCAAGTCATAATTCATCTTCCTCAAAGAAAATGCCTGAGAGACATGCATCTCTTGCTAGGGGCTCTTTCAGGAATTAATTTTGTGACTCCTTCCCTTAAAGCAAGCTCTGAAATAAACGGAGGAATACTGCAGTCTTACCAACAAAGACAGACCAAGATCTGATGCCAGGTGACCTCTTCAGATGAAGAAGGGAACTTGTACGGTTTTCAACCAACATGTACATCTTTCAGAAGAAACTCCAAACAGCCTAGTCCGACTCATGAAACCTTGCTGGACAAAATGGAGAAATAAAGAGTAAAATTGCTGCTGATTCCAACACTCCCTTTCTACCATTTGTCAGGACTTCTTATCAAGTCTTAATCTGGACTATAAAGTGTCCAGGGTAGGAACACGGCCTTTTTCTCACAGGAAGAACAATATGCACGCTTCAGAAAGTGCAAACAAACACTCACATGGAGGACACTTGCACAACAGGAATCTGAACTGCTCTCCAAGAAACTTCTCATTTTGGGGGTAAAGTCTCTACTCCTTTCTACCACAACCCGCTTCCAGAAGAAAATGTGAAAAACAAGAACTTGAAACAAACAATGTGAGTGCTACATGAATTAGCAGTTCTTCAAACTAACAAAACAGCAAGTGTAATGCAAAGCTCTTTCACAGCATTTTTGTGCTAACTGCAAAGGCAGACATGATGGACTAGGCTAGCAGCTGAAGCAGGACAACACAGCTTTCTGCACTTCAGACACTGCGTCTCTCATTCCCAATGACAGAACAGCAGGGGTTGCAGCCTCAGCCTAACAGCGAAGTGCCAGTGACATATAATGCCATATAGGGCATTCCCATATTTCAAGCCAACTCCAGAATAGAACCAGGATTTTCCAGCAATGCTTGATTCTCCCCAGCAACATCATGCCTTCAACCTAGACAGAAAGTAACAGTAGAGATTAAGACAGGTACTAATTAAAAACAGTAAGAGCTGGACAATCCCATGTAGCATTTTCAGCATCTATTTACTATTTATAGTCTTAAGATTGTTTGACTTCTGATATGACTGAGCTCCAGTACAAAAACAATCCTACCCTAATACTATCAGCACAAGCAGAAAAACAGATTTGTACCAGACGCAAGAGCCATAAGGACCCAGCTGATCTGATCACGATTGTCAGCAGAAAAAGGACAGGCTGCTTACTGCTTCTCTTGCAGTAAATCAGTAGAGATGCGGGTATATGCTGGCTTTAATCAAGGATTTCTTCTACTCTGTTTTCTTGTGTTACAACCTTGATACTAATTAAGGTAGGGGGTTTTAAGCAGACTTCCCCCAAAAGGGATTTCTAAAAATGGTATCAACTTTCCCGATTGGTGTGTGAGGAACTTTAACATTTGTGAAGCATTCTGGGGGCTGCAAGACCATTAAACAGCTCATTAATTATTGAAGACAATAAGCATCAATTCCTTCTATTAACTTGGCACTTTCATCATTAAATAGCCAACCCAAATATCAGTTTGCAAGAGCTTGGCATTAAGCAGGTATTAGCTGCATATATATGATATAGGTTTCCAGAAGAATGACAACATTCAACAGGTCTCTGAATAACCACAAAAAAACACTTAGAAGAGAGCAGGCCCAAGCACATCCAGGTTCTGACAGGAGAAAAGTATGCAATTTTTAGTCCTTCAGTCATCTCACTGTATTTGAATACCACATGACACTCCCACAATTCTGCACTGTTTAGTTTAGATACAGAGCTGCAAGGGATTTTGTTTCCAGTTTAATAAAACTGATTTAGCCAAGTCTTCATTTAAATAAAAAGCACCTATGACTGATTTCAATCTCTTAGCAGCACATCTGAGAGAATCTGAAACTGAAAGAGACAAAACCACTTATGCACAAGATATGCTCCATCTCCTCCGGATGTCAAGCAGCAAATTTTGATTTCAAACGGCTCCTGTGAGACGCTTTCAACACATCTGAAAATATTTCTGTGTGGGCAAAGTAGTTTCCTGCCTACAACCTAAAAAGTATCCCATAAGGTATCAAATACACAGAGATCTCTGCAAAAATCTGGCTGTATTTCACAAAAGACACCCAAGTGAAAACATAATTCACTCATGTAGAAGTTAAATCCACAAATGCAAACTTCTATACGTTCCCTCCCGTATTCGTTTGGTGAAGTCTAATCATGCAAATGCCAGTGTCAGCTTAATGATGGGCACTGAAGCCAAGGACATAATCTCACAGACACAGGTGCTCACAAGACAGGTGCCTCAGGGACTAAAAAGCACAAAAGCACTTTCTTGAAGTCACACACAATGAACTAAGTCATAGACATGCCTTTAAGAACCATAGAAAGGTTGCTACGACAATTTTAAGATTACAACGGGACGCAGGTGGCTCTTTTGTTTGCTTTAAAACAATTTGTTGGGTTTCACATTAAACTGATCTCCAGCACCAAAAGAAACGCTCGTATACTTCCTCCAGGCTCTAGAATGACGGCGAGCTTGCAAAACCTATCTACGGCATCATCCTGAAAGCTTCACAACAAACGCGCATCACGCCAGCACCACGCACCGGGCTGTTCTCTTCACCTCCCTCCATGACACAGCCTCGCCGAGCGCTCAGCCAGGGCAAGAAACCGCAGCGCGCTGCCAACGCCGAACAAATCGCCTTTTCCCTCCCATCCCCTGCCTGCACGCTGCGGCTAACGCAAGCCCTGCAGCCGGGATTCGCCCCCCAGGGGCCCCCGGCCTCAACAGCCGCCGCCCGCGGCCCGCCCGTGAGGGGCCCACCCGACGCGGGCTCACCGGACACCCCCGCCCCACGCCAGGCGCCGGCGGGACCCCCGTGGGCGAAAGCCGCTACGAGTCCCGGTGCAGCGCGGAGCTGCACACCCCAGTGCGCAACCGGGACCTACGGCACTCGAGGCGCTGCCGGTCGGCGTACTTAAAAATAATTAAATAAATAAAGGGCTGATGAGCGCCATCACAAAGCTGGAAGGACGGCTCTGCCTCATGCGGTACCGCCCCAGCCCGCGGCGAGGCCCCCCGGGTTAACCCTCTCCCTGACGGTCCCCGCCGGCGGGCTGCGTCTCAGCCCGCCCCGGACCGGCGCCCCTCCAGCCCGCCCCGGACCGGACCGGCGCCCCTCCAGCCCGCCCCGGACCGGACCGGCGCCCCTCCAGCCCTCCACCCGCCGCACCTGCCCGCGGCGCGCAGCAGCACGGCTGCGCCTCAAGTACGGTGCCCGGCGCCTCCGCTTCCTGCGACCCCGGAGCACGGAGCGCTACCACAGCAGCCACCGGCCCCCCCCCGGCGCNNNAAGGATCGGGTGCGCCGGCGGCCATTTTTAGTGAGGGCGAAGCAGGGGCTAAGTGAATCCGCCCGTCTCGCTCACTGGTCGCTCGGGCTTTACTTGGAAGTGGAAAAGGAAGAGCCTCGCCCAAGATGGCGGCGCGCTGCCCGTGTTCAAGATGGCGGCCAAGTCTAGGCGTTGTGTTGCTAAAGAGCTGGTGTTGCTTATGTCGTATGGCTTAACCCACACAGAAAAAGAGTAGGAAACCTTACGTGTTGGCCGAGGAGGGAGGCTGAACGCTGTAGGGCAAGGTCAGCTGTGTGGAAGAGCTTTAGTGGGCACACTTGGTGGCAGTTTGCTAGGCCTTCTCTGGGTGACGTGAGTATGGCCCCTTGCATATGGCGTGACAGGGCTGCCTGCTGCTGCAGGGTTGGGCCAAGGGGGTGGCATGGCTAGGAGGGAATAGGGGTGCCAACGGAGAGCCTGTCTGTCCAGGGAGCCTCTCCCCACTGCCCCTGGGCTTGGGCAGCACTAGTGCCTACAACAACTCATGGTGGCAAATGTGTGTTGGGGCTCCTGATGGCAGCTGGCGCGTGCCTGGCACTCAGGGCGCTGGCTGTCACAGAGTGCTTGTGCTGGGCAGTAGCCACTACTTGCACATCAAGTGCATGTTGTATGAACAGGAGGCTGCTGCACAGTGAGGCTACTCAGAGATTTCTCAGTGTCACAAACTTGTCTCAAGACACCTGCCCATAGAAGACCCAGTAGCAAGGACCTCAAATTTCCAGTGTAGCAGGGATTGCAAAGCAAAAATAAACGATATGCTTAGAGATTTAACATTAATGTCATGACTTTTCATTAATTGTATGTCACCTGAAGGCTTGGGTTTGGAAAATCTGTTGTTTGGGGAGAAGAGTTTCCAATTCAGTTGAAATTCTGAGTGACTTTCCTGTTGTGGACTGTAGGCTACATTTGAAAACTTTGTTTCAAGTTCAGTTAAAAATCATTCCGGTATGGAAGTTGTTCCTGTTTTAATCCATTAGCGCATCAGCTCATTTCAGCTTTGGCACAAAATGGGTAAAATGGAGACACCAGTAGCTTAGCTTAACTTCTTAAATTCCTTTTATGTAAATTGATGTATCATTTAATCTATTAAAGATACTTGGTCTTCTCTCAGTTGCACAGGAATGTGGTCCTTCCTGAGCGATGATCTCAATTTTTGGCCTTTTTCATAATGCAAATCTAGATACTCCAGAAGGTTTGCTTAAGGCCACGTGGTTGAAGTTTGTTCAGCTGTTCCTGAACATCATTGTTGGTGAACAGTAACTGAGGTATTGGTTCCACAGTGATTAGTTTTAGATTTAGGTTAGACAGTCCGAAGTCCATTAGTTTTAGATTAGACAGTCCAGAGTGAACTGTTTGAAGACTGAGGGGCGGGGGGGAGGCTCAGACTCCATGTTAGAGTTAACTAATTGCACATAGTAGACAATAAAAACTGATCTGCAGTTTTGGTGTTGTGTAACAGAACAATTATGTGAATGGGGAAGGGCTACAAGGAACTGAAAGCTTGAATTGGCATGCTGGGGAGTCTTGATGTACCAGCTGCTGCATTTGGATGAATAATATGAAGTAATAAGTATCTTGTGTTCTCAAGCCAAACAAGCAGCTGACTTTCTGAGAATACTGATAGAAAAAAAAAAAAAATCTATAAGCAGTGGTCAGCTTTTAAATGCAACCAGTTTCTCTGGAAACCAAATGTTAAGCCACTTCTCAGTGATAAAATACAAAGATTTTTGTTACTGGAGTAACGTAAATAAGAAATTCAGCTGTCCCCTCCAGTCAATATACACCACACAGCATACCAATGTGGATTTGTTTTATTCTTCTATTACTGTCTGCCAAAATATTAGCAACTGTATACTTCTCCAGTTCTGCAAAGGCCACAGTAGGATAACCTGATAAGACTTATTTAAAATAATTTCCCTCTAACTTCATAATTATGGGAAATACCCCACACATGATCAAGCATTTGTCCAAACTGGAATATGGCAAGGATCTTCACAAGTTTCTGGTATTGATTAATGATTCTTATGATTTTTTTTCTGTGCAATAATCTAGGGATTTTACCACAGTACTTTGAAGTAGGTAAGTGGCAGTATGCCTACTGATTTAAAAAAAAAAAAAGAAAAAGAAAAAGAAGAAACACATTCTGAAAGCCTGATCTTGGACTTAGAAAAGCATGAATTCCAAAACATGTTGCTGCAGAAACAAAAACTATTTGCCAGAAGAAACATTTGGAGATATGTAATTGACTACTTATAGATTTCTTGCTCAATAATATAAAAATATTTTTTAAGGCATTGTATAGTAAATACACTTGTACACAGGAACATGCAGATATAACAGAACTGGCCTTCGCTTTGCATTAGTTTGACTCTATGACTCTATGCCTGTCTCTGCTTCTTTTTCCTAACTCCAGATCATTTTCCTAAATACTTTTAGTTCCTTGTGCTTTTTTCCCCTCCAAGGTCTTCTCTTAAATTTAGAAATTCACCAGTGCTATAAGTGTGTGATCTTACTAACATGCCAGGATAACATTCCTAGTGTCTTTTGATTTTAAATGGTTGGAAACAGTCACCAAAACAGTGTTGTGCTTTGCAGCTGGACTGAATTGACTGTTGGTCCCAGCTAGAAATGAGATCATCCCATTGCCCTGGTGAATTCTATGGGAACATTGCGTATAAAGCCTGGAGAACACTCATTTCACAGAATACATGTTTACCAGCTGTAACTAAGATTTATTGCCTAATTCTAACAGCTGTTGAGTGGCATATGCTGTCGCTAATTTGAGGATGCATTTACGGCTTACAGTGCCTCACAGCACTGATGCATAGCCTTTAAAGCTTTCTGAAGTGGGTTGCAACGTACTGTTTTCATAGAGAAATACTTAGTTTTCTATTTCATTCTTGGTGTAAATGCTTTAGGTGCAGGTATAAATGTAGCAACAGCCTCCAAATACAGCAAGAGAGGACAAAAAAGCAAGTAATGCTCCTAAGGGTTGCCTACTGTTGACACGGAAAAGCTTTTACATTGTGAGTTTCTTTGGAAGTAGCCTTGCAGCCTAGCGAACATACTAACTGCTGCCTCCCCAGGGCAGATTAAAATGGGTTGCCAGACACTGTGCCGATAGTAACTGATCTGATGTTCTAAGGGAAAATGGTATAAATAGCTACTGGAAAGCAGAAATTGCCCTTGGCAGTAATATAAATGGGACATCTAATTATCTAATAGCTACACAAGGATAATCTTACACCGTGCATTGAAACATGATTCCTTGCATGCTCCCCAGTTTGTATAAGTTTTTCCTCTTTTTTTTCCTTTTTTATTTTTTTTGCTTGAATTCTTAAATTGAAATTAATTCAGTCCAGGTATTCCCAAGCCACAGGTACACTTCAGATGGTTTTGGATGTTTCAGTATTTCTGCAAATGTTTCAATTTTTATTTGCATTCTGAATATAAAGAAATATGAGGGAAAGCAAAAAATATATATATTTTAATTAGGATCTGTGTAGAATTATAGAAATATCCAGGGCTGTCATGTCTTTTGAAGAATCACTGTACCAAATCTGGATAATAAATGTAAGCATAATCATCAGTGTGAAAGAAGGATTTTAGCTACAACTTTAAGTGCAAATCTCAACACATTCCTAATTTAGAATCTGTGCTATCACTGTATTTGACAATGCAACTGTGCCTACTGTATCCTTGTGTGCAACATTGGCACAGTTTTGTAGTAGGAAAATACTCACCCAAATGAACAGAAAAGATTTAACAAGATGTTGGCTAAATGCTGCATTCTAGTAACTCTGAAGGAAACCCAAAGTCTTAAGTTACATAGGGATTGCCCTAGAACAACTGTACTGCTTAAAAAAAAATCTTGTGTTAATATGCTAATACAAAACGTGAAAGCATTTTGAATGAAGATAGCAGAAGCACAGGAAACTTTCATTACCGTAGCTATTAGAATGTTGACCTCAAGCTAGGATTAGTGATAATTTTTCCAGGGTGTATGTATAAAGCAATATCAGTGTATTTTTCTTTAAACAGGCAGTAAGAAATGGTGCTTCTATTTGCTGTCATCATTAATAATGCTATGGAATTCCTGTTTCCTCAACCTTAGCGATAACTCACCTATAGTCTCTAAATTAAAAAAGCATTATTTTTACATTCTACTCTGGGGTTATCCTTAAGAACACTTTTACAGGCAGTTGCAGTAAAAACAAACAAAAAAAAAGTATTTTGAAAGTTACATCCTTAGGTTACAAACTTAGGCAGTGATGACTGTCTAGTTCTTGTACAGCATTGCCATTTGTGCTTAACAGAAAAAAAATTAAAAATATCTGTGGTTTAAAGCATTAGACCTTACCTGTACCAGGAAGAAATTTACCCAGTGCACTGCAAAGGAAGGTTGCAATTCAGATGGGAAATTGCATGCTTGTTGGAATTTCTGTAGTTTAGTTTCTGACAGGACATTTTATACTTGAAAAACTCTGCACAGCTGTAGGTGTATGCTTATGTATGTCTGTTTAAATGCGGGGCGGGGGTTAAAAGAATGAGCAAAATACGAGTTGAATCTTTGTGCTTAAATGTTACAACCTGAGATTTAGAAAGACAACCACTGGCATAAATGCAAAGTGTCTTAATTGATACTCTCAGGCCTACGAGGTGCGGAGGGCTGGTCTGTGTTTAATAATGTTATGCAAAGGGCTTCGTGATGCACGCACGGGAACGGGATCGCTGGTACGTGTATTTTGTTACAGAAAAGGGAATTATTGCATATTGGCTTAATAACCTGCTAATGATGTTGTATTTACTAACTTCGAAAGCGTTATTTCCTTTAAAAAGGGCTGAGAGAAAGCAAAGTCAGGGAAAAAAAAAAA
>VXAL01016759.1:807452-817501 GCA_013399475.1 Chauna torquata
CCCCCCCGGCTCTGCCCCCTGCACACACCCGCACCGGTGTGACCGCTGGCAGCGCGACACGCAACCTCCTCAAGCACACAGCTTCCACTTTTCTCCCCCGCAGTCTCGCCCTACCCTATGGGAGCTCAGACCTTGGCGCTATAAATACCACACGGGGAGCACCCAAATTTGTGCTCGCTTCGGCAGCACATATACTAAAATTGGAACGATACAGAGAAGATTAGCATGGCCCCTGCGCAAGGATGACACGCAAATTCGTGAAGCGTTCCATATTTTTTTCACCGTCAGCTCTCAAACCCCGGCACTATCCCCTCCTGCCCGCCGGCTGCCGGCGCGGAAATCCAGCCTGCCGCCCCCTCCTCCCCCAGCCGCCCGGGCGGCAGCAGACACGGCCCGAGTGACCCTGAGGCTGGGGTCCTGCTCTCAGTCTCACGCTGTGCGCTGTTTTGCCGCCCTGTTAAAGTGCCCACTGACCTCGAAGGCACAAGGCTGGGAACGAGGCCTGAGTGGCCCTGGTGAGGATCCTACCAGGCTCAAACGCCTCCCGGCGGTCTCTGCACTGGGCTTGTTCTCGAGCTCAGACCGAGACCTCGGGGTTATACACAGAAGCCTGGTCCAGAAGTTTCCCTCAGCACATGCACTAGGAGTGTAAAACTACTTACAAAGCGTACTGGGCAGCTGCAGAGAAGTGGCTCACAAAATGAGGAAGTCTGTCACGGGCTTTTTGGCCCTCCAGGGACTTGCCTCGGGACTCGCGTTATTGTGTTGCCACTGGGGAGTGCCTTTTTGTATTTCGTCTTCTCAGCTTTTGTTTCCCATGTTTTATCTGCTGTCCTCGTTGTCTCCTGTTTTCCCTGGACATGGTATTGTGTGGGTTCTGGCACTGAAAAGGCTCTCCTGACCTTTGCATTTAATGCACTTAAATGAAGTGCTCTCCCTTCCCCACTCCTGTCACCACAGCCCGTTGTGGGATTCAGTCCTGGCCCAGCTCATGCCATCAGTGAGAACGGTGCCACTCTCCACGTCAGCTCTGCACGTACTGCACTGCATTTCTCGCGTTTTCTGTAAATAATTGAAGGCCTTTTCCCATCTGCCTCACTGAGTGAATTCGGACACAAAGTAGGGACAGACACCACTATCGATGAATTAACTTGCCAGACCGGAGCGGCTCTTTGTAGCTACCTGCACAATTCGCGTGAGTCCCTTCTGCCTCGTCTGCCGCAACCCCTCCGCCATCCCCTCCCTGACCGGGCCCCTCAGCCCCGTCAGGCGCGGGCCCCTCCCGCCAGAGGCTGCGGCTGGGGGAGCGCGGCTCTGCCGCGTCACCAGCGTTGCGCCTGCCCCCGGGTCACGTGGAGGGGCGGCCCGGCCCCGGCGGCAGCGCGGGAAGCAGCGGCGCGGAGGTGGGTGCTGTGGCGGGCCCGGGCGTGTCGGCGGCGGCTCCGGGCTCCGGGCCCTGGGCTCCGGGCAGCGGTGCGAGGCTGCCGCCACGCGGGGAGGGGAGGGCACCGGCGGAGCTGCGGTCTGCCCACGCCTCGCTGAGCATCCTTGTGGAGATTTTTTTTTTTTTTTAAAGCAAAGCTAATCATCTTGTTGCCTTAAATCTTTCAGGAGAAGAGGCAGGTCAGTGATACTTGGGGACACATGTCTAGCTAGATATTATCAGCAGAGTTATCCAAATCATCTCTGCTCGTGTTTTTACAGCACTCGGTGTATTTGAGCCGAGTGGGATTCTGCTCCATCCGCCAAACAAGCAATGTGTCAGTACTAAAAAATGTGAAAGCATTGCATTGGTGCAGTAAATCCTACTTCTTCATCTAGCTAGAAGGTTTAAAAAACAAAAAACGTGTACTATTACTTTAACTGCTTGTGGGTAGATGACTCGATGATCTCCCGACGGATTCATCGGCCCCGGTTGCACCCTCAGCCGGGGCTGCCGCTGGTCCCGGTCCTCACCTGAGCCGCTGCTGAGCTCCTGTGGCACCGGGTGGGCAAAGCTCGGCAGCGGCCTCCCGGGGAGGATAACGGCCCGCAAGGAGCTGTACTGCGGGTGCTGTTAACTCCCAAGGAGCTCTGCTATTCCGGGATTTCCTAGAGAAACAATAGCCCGCTTGAGCATTGCTTAGGTGACTTCCATGACTGGAATATGTAGCTACGTCTCTTGCCAAAGCATATTGGAATAGCAGAAATTCTTCCATGTTTTTTTTAGTTCACCCTCTTTATCCACGTTAAAGTACCCTGCTCTTCTGGGTTTCAGTGCTGGCTACCAAAAGGAGGAGGAGGGAAGATCTGGCAAAAAATGGCAGCGCTGAAGGCAGAGGTAAGGTCCAAAGGTACCCAAAAACCTCAACTTCCTTTGTTAAGAGCAAGTGTGTAGCAAAATGTTAAACCTACTTGGACAGTTCCTCCTAAAGACTTCAAATTATTGTAGGAAAAGTAGGAGTTATTTTTAGAAGGCCTCTTATGAATGGATAGTGCTTTTTTGGCTTTGGCGCTGTAATTTTGTTCTTAGTCTGAATTCTGTGAGGGAGTAAGTAAAGCTAAAAGCGGTGGATGCTTTTTGGAAGAAAAAGCAGAAGAGAGGCAGATGGTGAGGGGACAAAGTGAAAATAGGATGCATTAAGCAATTGTTTTGTTGGAGACGCTGTTTTTCTCTAGTGAAAATAAGCTAGCTTATTGCTTTGATTACTCTGCTTCTTTGACTGTTCCTTTCAACGTTTTTTTAACTTAATGTTTTCTGCATGACAGTTTTTATTGCACGTTCAGTACTGCACAACAATTTAGTTGCTTTTTAATTAAAAAAAAATTTTGCAGATATGACGATGATAACTTACATAAAAGACTGAAAGTTATCCTGAAGATATGAAGCTCCTAAGTGTAAAAGAATTGAGATGTAATTAGTCATCCTCAGCAATGACTAACAAAATCTAAGAAATTCTACTTCTGTATTACTTAATTTACATGTATCAAGATACAGTGAGAATGCAGGTGTTGCTAGACTTCTCTACAGCTAGGTTTTCTTTAAAAAACAACAAGAACAAAACACAATTAGTTATCGTGTTGTGTCATGTCGAAGGCCCAAATGACTAAGACTCGTTTTTCTTTTTTTTTTTCTTAATAAATTGGGTTGTTCTGAAAGCGTTCAGGATTTTTAACACAAGTACAAAGACTTTGGGATGCGCTGTGTTGTGATCACTGTGGTGGTTTTCAACTTTGTTCTTAGCTCTCTTTCCTTTAATAAATGGGTGCCATTAATTCTGTTACAGGCTAGAAGGGAAACATGGGTTAAAGCTATTGATGGTGAGAGTGAGCTGTTAGTCCTTGCTAACTCCTAATAAATCTCACTGCTGTGCTGTATTTTTTTTTTTAATTGGGTATCAGTATTGTTCTTGGCATAAATATGATTTTGTACTGGTGTCATAAATCACTTCTTGTCTAGGAATAAATTTTTTGTAACAACTGGCTCAAGAAGCAAACTGAAGAACCACTGCTATAGGATATTATGAAGCCCAAGAGATTAAGTGGGATGTAAAAGGGATGCGGTTCTTGGAGTATATGTCCTTCCTGTTTAATGTACTGGTTTGGATTCAGCCTGTTGTCTTTACAGTCCTTAAATCACGGATAATGGGAAACTGTGAGAATACACCAGATAAAGGATTAAGCATCCCCATGCATTCTGGAAACAGGCTACTTAGATAAAATTGTTTTCTGTGTGTTTTTTATTGTATTACATAGATAAATGACTTGCTATATGGAGAAGCGTGCATTACTATTTACAGAGAGCAGTTTTACATTCCTGTTTCACAAATGTATATAAAATGTGAAATCAATGGAGTGTTTAAACATTGCTGAAGTTACTGATTGTTCTTGTAGCAACATAGTGCATTTTGTATTGAAAATTACATGCTTCAGGAGACACTAGGCTTCATAGGTTTGTAAAGTACATTACCACTGCATTTCTATATATTTGGAAGCTAAATATGCAGGAGCTCAATGATAAAATGCTTTGAGCTGGAAACTAATGATGCATAGTAAAATATTTATCAGCAGAAAGGTGATAACAGACAGGATTTTCAGTGAGAACTTCACGGTGCGGGGGGGAGAGGGAGAGAGAGAATAAATGTTGAAGTAATGTAGTGGAGTGACTGCTATACACTGTAAAAACCTCTGAAATTCTTTCCTGCGTAGCTGCAGTTGTGGTTCAGAAGGAGGCAGTATGCTGCACCTGGTGTCCTCAGTTGGATTTCTCTGCATTACTGTAGAGGAAAATGAACCTTAACCTTTGCTGAGCCTGGAGTATTGGCTTTGAAATTTCATTCCTAAGTGGCAGCTGCTGTTGTTTTGCAACATATACTTCATTCATGGTACTAGGAATGCACATTTATTAAAGGATTAGTGTGAGACAGTTCAGGGCAAAATATAAAGCTTACTGACATGGACATCCAAGTGGTAAAATCAGCATTAATGTGAATATTGGTGGGATTAAAAGCATTCCCTTGCTGTGTCTGTCACATAGCCACAGCCAGAATTAGGTGGAGCATGAGAAATTAATACTGGCTAACAGACCTCCTTAATGAAAGGAACATATTAAAATATATACATTCACTTCTTAAAAGCTGTAAAAATTTTCTTATCTGTTTAATTCATGATTGAGAACGTAGACACACAGCTTTATTTTTACATGCTACTTTTAACTTTATAAGTGTGCTTAAGAGCAATAACTTGCTTAACTTCCAAAGTTAGCATGAAAGGTGAGTCACTACATATTTGCTTCTGTTTGGTAGAAGTAAAAGGTGGTAGTACCCCCTCGCTTCTCCTAGCAGCTTTGTGATTTCGAGATAAACAGGAACTTAAAAGCACTCAACAGCTTTTAATGGTTAACACAGTTCTGTTGTTTGGAATGTGAATCTATTTATTCAGACAATAACTGTATTTGTGAAGGAGATCATAAGAAATAATTATGAAAAGTTTCTTAAATAGCCATATTTCTTTGGGAACATCATCACCAAATATGTATTTCACAGAAATAATGGTGAGAGAGGAGGAATTCTTGCATGTTTTATATGGAAAGTGTAAAATACAAGGAATTATCTTTACATATGTTCACCACTGAGAATTTGTGCAATTTTGAGAGAACCCATAATTATGCTACAATAATTCTTTTAAAGCTTATAGTTTGCAATTAACTCACACTGAAATGAAAATCTGCTGACATACTGTTGTAAATGATTTAACTTAATAAAATGTGTTTAGGAACATAATGTCATTTTTCTTTTGTTCTTTATATTCAAGTTAAGTAAATATTGGAGAAAATCAAAACAAAAGATTTTACTTGGGTCATGTTATTAGCAGATTCAGCAGTGGCAAAGAAATGTTTCTATAAGCCTACAGTCATCCGCTAGTTCTTGAGCTAACCTGTTGGACTTATTATGGTGATTCTATCAAAATTTACAGTAGAAATAAAATTTAAAATCGTCTGGTGTGATTGTGCTTCTCATTATTTAGATAAAATTATCCACAAATATTGCTAGCAAATGTTGTCTTTTTTAATAATTTATTTTAAAATGTAGTATATGGAAGCACTAAGAAACTAGTAGAATGCATGCTCTGGGCTCTGCCTTTGTTATAATACATTGTGACAGCATGGGTTCAACGTTTAAATATTTAATTTTCTTTTTAGTGTAATTTATTGAATATTTCCTTTTCAACAGGTAAGTCAAAATTCAAATGTTTGCTGCTGCTGATGGGAAGATTCTGGTTTTGTCTCTGAATCTGGCCTTCCGGAAGGTAAAATACCTTATTTTTTGCAATTCATACTGGGAATTGTTACTTGGAAGAACAGTGTATTTTCAGTTGTTTGTAACCCCTTTACCGAACTTATTAAATGAAGATTTAAAATTGTATTGTCTTAATGTATTGTATGGTATTATACAATACATTTTATTGTATAATACAATAAAAATTGTATCGTCTTATTTTTCCCGAGACCCGTTGATCAACGATAGGAACACTGACGTCTGGCTGTGACAGGGCTGGTCGCCTGACGGGTCATCGGCCAGGCATGGAAAGCCGCTCAGACCCGTTAATTCGTTACCACTCGCTGGCGGCTGCCACTTCTTACCTCAGCATCCTTAACCGCTGCTGTGAGTACCCGGGACTGTAACTAACTGCGTGTTTTAACATTTAACTGTTCCTTGCCTTGCTCCTCGACGCGTTTGCCGAAGCCAGCCGCCGCCGCGCGTCCCGAGGCCCGGGAAGGGGACGTCGCCGCGCCCCGCCCTGGGCTCGCCTCACAGGCGGCCGCGCCTCGCGCCGGAGCCNAGGGGCGGCGGGAGGCCGGGCCGGGCCGGGCCGGGCTGGGCTGGGCCAGGGCCCGCGCCGTGGCCTGACTGGAAACACCCGCGTTCCAACAGCCCCCCCGGAGAGAGCGGCTCGGCTCGGCGGGGCGGAGCCGCGTGGGCTGACCTCACCCACGGCGGACTGGGTCCTTCTCTTCGCGGCGGTAAAACGCTTACTGTGTGGGCGGTCGCTTTCCGCTGGGGTGATGCTCGAGCCCGGGGTATAATCCCTTACCCCGGGCTCCGACTCGCTGACTGGTCATCCCTCCGTTTCCAGGCTTACAATGTCACTGCCAGCAAAGAGATGCGGAAGACCCCCAGTGTTGTCTTTTTTGGAAAAGAAAAAGAGAAAGCAAAGTCTTGATAGGAGAAGGGGGAAAACAAGGATTTATGTGGGAAACCATATTGACCGATGGTTGACACTTAAGGAAAAGCTGGATTTCAGAAACGATGCAGAAGTTGCAGGATTTTTATTGGACTTGTGAGTAGACTGTTGCCGTACTCGTTTGTTTACTAATGCCAAGTAAATAATTCCTAGTATTAATTTAATATCAACTGTGTGTTTTCCTTCTAGGTATGACAGCTATGATCCGTTGTCAAAAGCTCCGATCTGTTCCCTCCCTGGGGGTGTGAGAAGAATTACTGTGAAAGAAGGAGGAGCACTGTCAGACAGCACTTCCTTAATAGCAGCTGATGGAACGTTAGTAGTATGCTCTCTTTATTTATGAATGGGGCAGATGAAATCTTTTTCTTGATAGTATTTAAAAGATTGCAGCTGCTCTTAAAAAAAAAAAAGGGGGGGTATATAAGGAAGAGGAAAGTATGCAGCTAATTTTATTAGAGTGTATAATTTGGATACCCTTTGCAGAAGTTTATCTGTTTGGTGTGTTGTTTGTATTATTGAATATGTAGTAGTCTAGACAAAAGAGAAACAAACTACTTTTGCAGAACAAACGCTTCAGTTAGAAATTTGTGTTGTATTTGCAGTTATGACGATGATGGCCAGTTGTCTAAAGAGTCTGCTTGTTCTGAACCTGGAGATCTGAGAATTGTCACTGTGAAAGAAGAGAGAGAGATGCCACATGATTGCTTGTCAACGGAGACAGATGACACGTTAGTGATACTATGGGGTTCTTTTTGCATGTTTTACATTTGAAAATATTTTGCATTGATTTTTATTGTCACTTTTAGTTTTGCGTATTAGAAACTCATGTCATTCATGCTCTGATTCCTTACTTAAAAGCATCTTAATATCTAGCGGTTGGTCCAGTCCTTGTGAGGCAAGAATCTGAGAAAGATTTCGGAAAAGTTGTCTCTTAGAGTACACACAGCAAACTTGCTTGTTCGGTGACTGCCTTCCTTAATTGTATATAATTTGTGAATGGAACAAGAAAATAGCTAATATTCCACATGTATTGGTCACTTTAGTAAATGGGATTTTCACAGTGATGCGGTCTACAGGCACATGTGATCGTAGGGTGTGCATTAACTTTTCTAAAAGGGAAAATATTTCATTGTTGACTGTTTGAGTAATAATACATACGAAGTGATGTGTTAACCTGTTTAAAAATAGTGCTGTGCTCAACGAGGCAACCACACCATCAGTCGACTGCTGATTTCTTTTACTGCAGTGTCATCAGTAACTAAGGCATTCACAGTTGAGATCAGAGGAGCCTCAAATAGGTATGCTTGTCCATTACTCTTTATTTAGGTTCAATTATCCACAAGTGTTACTGAATAATAATTTCATCCATGTCTTAGTTATCACACCTTTAAAAATGTATCTTTTAATGTGTGCAGGGGGACACTGAGAACCTAGGACATTACATTGGCATTGCATGGTGTGTCCAAACCCTTCGCTAATATGAAGTATGTAATGCATGTAGCATGTTTGTCTGAATCTTGTTTTCCACTGTTCTGTTTTTTTTTACTTCCCTAATTCTTCTTACTTTTGATTTTAGTAGGTGAACTTGTTGGGGCTCTGAAAGCAATTCAGTGGCTCAGAAGAATTCTTGGAAACTAGGTCAGGAGAAAACAAATACCAGTGCTGATGAAGCTGAAAAATTCAAGTGCATTCTTCAAAATAGCATTTTTCTCTGGCAATATAGTTTTAGTTTGGAGTACAGCAATAATTGAATTCCTGGGACTGATTTTATACAGGTGAGACAGAAAGATTGTTCTTATTTGTTTGCTTATTTCTGTCTTTTGAGATGTGAGAAATAACATAAAGTGTTGTTTGGTATGAGAAAAACTTTCTTTTGGACTAAAAGGTAAGGTATGTGACACTTCCTTACAGCCTCATGATGTGTGTGTGCGTGAAGATGTTAAGTCACACCGATTATGTAAAATGCTGGACAAATGATCAGGCATGTATGCAGTGGTGGTTGAATAAAGCTAAGACAGCTGTTTAAGAACAAAGAGATTCAAAAATAAGTAGTATTTTATAGGGCAGATATCTTGGGGCATACCATGTTATTCTGTGGAATGTTTACCTACCAGGAGTAGTTGCATAGCTTGTCTGTTAGGATAAGAATTTTTTTGTTTCAGTCTCTGAACACCACATTGTCAGTAATGCTTTTGTTTTTCATTCACAGTATACCAGTGAGGTAGAGTGATGTTACTGGGGGATTCTTATTAGCTGTCAGAAATTGATACAGTAGTCAAGTGATTTGCATAAAGTTATGTTGGTAGCTGAGCTTGGGTCTTAAAATGACTAAAACTCAATTATTAACTCAGTGTTCTTAGATAGGTGTGCAGGATTCTTAGTTATTTTAGAAAATACTCATTTTCCTTCTGAAAGGAACTGTGGCTATGTTAATGAATTTTTTAAAAAAATTTTGTTCTTATTTTTAAAGGTGTGGTACTGCACTTCCTGTTGAAGGGTGGAGATGAAGGCAGGTAGCTCCTGCTTTCCAGGCTTTTGGGTATCATGTTTTCCTGCTGCTGTTACTGTTTTGGGGATTATGGAGTATGTCTTTTCATTTTGTGCAGCTATATAAGGGCCAGGAAAAGAACAATTAAAAGCACAGTTTCTGCAGCGAGGTCTTGTTGAAGGTGCTTCGTTAACAAATTGTGCATTAATAGTCATAAAGCTGCTGTTGTATTTTAGGCCTTTTACTATCTAGTCAACTAGATTGGCTAAACGCTAACTGTTGAGGAACTGGAAATATCAAATATAATGGCGGAAGAACACTTAAATTCACCTGTTTCTTTGGTGGCTTTTAATATTTTGTTTCCGTCTTGTTTTTGGAGTCTTGCCCACTGATGTTAACTTTCAGAAGTTGCTCTTGTTGGAGAGAATTGAGTTGATGGAGAAATAGTGAGGGAGTCAAGTAGCAGGGGCACTGGGATTTCAAGATTCTTGCCAGGTAAACTGGTATGGTTTTTTGAGTTCTGGCTATTGTGAAGAGTTGGAATATTGAAATAACACAGGAAGAAAAGAACATGGATATTGGTTTAAAGCATTACTGGCAGGGCATAGGCAAAGGGAAGTATTACTGAACCATGTCCAGTTAGGGTCCTGAATACATTCGGTTCTTTTCTAATGCTGCTTCTGTTATTAACATTCACCTTTAAAATTTAGAATACTAGCCCAACTAAATTCAAATTATTTTTCTGGTTTTCATGTAAAAAGTACAAAACTATCAAAGCAGATAATAAACAGTTCATTTTTTTTTCTTTAATATTTGTAATTTACTCTGACATTAAGGT
>VXAL01016759.1:822163-837556 GCA_013399475.1 Chauna torquata
GAACAGTCAAAATACTATTTAATGACGTTCTTGTGGGAGTAAACTAATGCAACAAATGCCTGATGTTTTCAGGTGCAGTCACTATTTTAAATACTTATAGAATGGTTGTTCTCATAGATAGTATTTGAATATAGTATGATTCAGCTACTACTACTGTTTCCCCCCAAAACCTCACATTAAACTAGCACTTCAGGCTGAAGAAAAGTCAAGAGGAAAACTTCTTAAAATTTCCTTTTGTAATGTGATATGCATGGATGATATATTTTGGGTTAGTATATCAACAGGTGTTGAAATACCTGACTTGTATAGAATGGAATATTATTGTTTGTATTGTCCAGAAAATTTTGCAGAATAGTTGAATACTAATGATTCTGACACAGATTTGTGTTTCTGCTGAGAATAGGACGAGCAATGGCTATGCTTTTGTCAAACAAAACAGCACAGTCTGTGGGTGTATGGCAATTGCTGAACTAGAATGTGTTCAAATGTAAGAACTAAATCTATGAACACTGCTTACAATGTGTTTAAACTGGAACTGTTGTTCTAATGATGGGTTAAGAATACACATGTAGAAGAATTACTCTAAGCAAAATAGTTTGGTTCTTAGCAATACTGAGTGTAGATTTCTGAACTAAGTACTGTGAAAATACGGAAATTTTCTACATGGGGTTATAGTGAAAGGCAAACAGAAGCTGTAAAAAACACAAGTATTTTTTGTTCTGTGTTTATAATGTGGCTTTACTGTCCCATTTTGTTTTCTTAGGACTGTGGCTCTATTAAATCTTTGAAATATGTACGTAAGCTGAGGGAAGCTAGGAAACTTTCATCCAGATAAGGACAGGTTTTGTGTTGGAACTTAAATTTAAAACCATTAGCCAGAAAACTTAACTGGCAATACACCAGTTTTCATAATACTAACCTCGCATCCCATTATTTTGCCTTGACAAGGCAAATTTTCTTAAATCGCAAAATTAAATTTCTTAAGTTTAATTTTCTTAAATCACAGCAATGATTATTGTGCTCTTAGCTGCATAAATGTTACATGAAAGCTTTTTTTTTTTTTAAGGTGATCTATACTATGGTTTAATTTTGTAGTAATTAACTACAAAAATTGAGAAAAGTTTATTTAAAACAACTCTTGCGGCTGTCTTTAAACTGAAATAAGCAGTTATGTAGGCAGCCACAGACACCGGAGAAGAGAGAGGAGGAGGAAGGGAGGGCAGAACTGAGGTGACAGACTGCAGAGTAGGTTACTCTAGAAAATAATAGCATTTCAATGTCCTACTCTATTACCATTTAGAATGGCTGTTTAATTCTGCAGCTCGTTTCTTACTCTGAATGCCTGTCTATAAGGCTTGATCATGCAGCCAAACGTTCAGGAGGAGGAAGAACCCTGCATCATGTTATTTAAGAATATAACAGGAATGCAAGAATCTGGTGTTCGGAGTTCTTCAGGCTTAGTAGATAATCTTGTGCGAGTTGTTTCTCTCTTTCCAAGCCGCCTCTTGTATCCTGTGGTAAAATAGGAATACATTCCAAGTGTAATAAGGCATGATTACTTGTCTGTAAGAAAGATGTAATGGTATGAAATAGCATCACAAGTGTGATGATGCTTTACTTTTTCAAGAAAGTTTCAAGTCACATGTGTGTTAATAGTGTTCTGGGTTTGTAAATCAACCCAAAACAGTTTCAGCAGGGTGTCATGTTAAGCACATTCTCATGAGTCACTGCTGAAAATACTGGTCAGTGGATGGCAGAAGGGAAGATGCATCAAAGGAGGAATTATGAAGGTAGGAGTAGTGGAGTTTCAGTTTGAGATGTGTAAATGAAATGTGGGTTAGAGGGGAATGGTGAACATGAACGTTTTTTGTGGTATGAGTGGTTACCTGGCTCAGGACAAGCCTGCTTCCTCTCTTTTGTGACGCCTCAGCAGAAGCAATTACTGTTTCATCCCTTTGTAATTCCGGAGAGATTCCTCACCACTGCAGGTGTCAAGGTCTGTGCAGTGAGGATTGTGTTTTCATGAAACTGAGGATTTGACAGATAAATGGGACACTTCTAAGATGAGATCAAGCTGATAAGTGTGAGAAGTCTTAGATCTTTGCCATCTCATTTAGGTCATAAAGCAATACTTCTTTCTGTAGGTTTTGTGTGTATAAATGTAAAACTGATGTGTAGTTGAGATACCGAGATAAGTCTACCACTCGGTGATGCTTGTAATCTTGCTTTACGTGCAGTACTCCGTGTAGCTTTATGTGTAGACTGGCTAGGATATCTAGAAAGAGGTGTGTTTGTGCATGCATATGTGTATGCAAACACATTCCCACTCTGTTTTATTTTATAAAGTCATGAATGAATGTAGGTTGTAAGGGACCTCTGAAGATCATCTCATCTAACCTGCTCAGTGCAGGGCTGACTTCACATTTGGGTCAGGCTGCTCAGGGCCTTGGCTAGCTAAGTTTCGAAAATCGCCAAATATTTTATAGCATTTGAAATGTTGTTTAATAAGACTTAGGATCCGGAATGTAAGACTTACCTTGCATTGCTGTTTTCATTTTTCTGTCTTTTTTTTTTTTTTAACTGTTATTGTAGTCAAAGCCTTGATTTGTTTTTTAAGGTATGTGACTTGTCAGTATGGGAATGCTTATAATATATTTATTTGGACACCTAAATTATACAACTACTGGCAATTACTGGTTTTACTAGCTTTGTGCTAAATAAAAATATATGCACATGGAAATTGTTTAAGATGTGCCAGAAAGACCTGATTTTCTCTGGCTGTAAGAGAGGATATGCTCTGAAATGAGATGACCACACATACTGTGTTAAGTCTTCTTACATTACTACTGTTATGTTTGGTGTTTGCATTTAGGTCATATTTATATTAGTGGAAAGCTCTGGTGAATGTGCTCTGAGTATGCAGTAGAGGCATAGAAAAATCAGGGTATCTAGTATGGAGATACGATGCTACTGAAAAAGGTAAGCTTGATTTTAAGCTACGTTTGTTCTTTGCCTTTTAATGTGTTAAGTGAAAAACTGCATATATGTCTGGGGGGAGAGGCTTTTGGACATTTTAAAGCTAATAACTAAAGAAGTCGTCATTTTTCAAAACAGGATATTCTACCTTTCTGAAGTTACTGTGTTTTCCCGTTCTTTCTCTTCATCTTCAGTGGTAAAGCATCCTTAGGATATCTATGAAATCTTTCAAATAGGAGGAACCTTGCCGGCTTAAGTGATGGGCTAAGGTTAGGGCCTGGAGCTATACCAGAGTGGAGACCCTCTTCTGTAATAGATGATGGCTGAAATTTTCTTAAAATGCCTTTTGACAGGCACAGCTTAACGTGTGTATCAGTATGAGGCCTTACTTTTTCTATGTTGATTTGATATTTATGCCTACTTTCCTCTTGTAGGCTCTACAGAATGAAATGGGAAATAGGTTCCCCATTTGTGTCATAAATCACCAACGAATTCGTATGTGTTTGAGTAACCAGGATCACCTGCATGTCAGTCGTTCTTGACAGATGTCTGCATGCCCCTAAGTCATTTGTGTTGTTCCAGGGCAAAATAGAGAAGGAAGACTAAAGGCAAGAGCAAAAGTCGAATGGTGTTTAAACAACTGAAAAAGTTTCTAGTGCTTTTAAATCATGTTTTCTTGCTGTACACGGTTCTTTCCACAAAGTTCTTTTCTATCCTATATACTGCTTCTTGGATGGTCAACCATGTTGCAGACTTCAGAAGACGTTCTGGCAGAAGAATTTTATCTGTTTGTAAGCTTTGTTTAAGCAATTGCTTTGAAATAGCTCCTGAAGTGACCTATTTTTCAAGTGAAGACTTTTTGTAACATTAAGACAGTAGGTGGTATCTTCAGCAGTGTTTAAAAAAAAAAAATCTTTTGTGGTAGGATTTTATTGTAGTTTAAAAACTCCATCATACAATAACCTCAAGCTGGCTTTGAGTTTAGTACAGGAGTGTTTATCGTGTGTGCTTCAGATCCTGATCTGAGATGACTGACTTACTCTGTACAGAGCATCTCTGATACTTTTTGTGTCATTTTTCAATAACAAATCAAGTAAAACTAATTGTGGATAACTGAGACATATTTAGCATATCCTAGTAACTTGACTTCTCTTTTCTCACAGTTGAAAACCTTTCTTGTTTTTTTAACATCCGGAAACATGTGATTCAGTATGTTACTGTGGGCTCACAACTATCAGCTTGGACAAGTGTAGATTTGAACACAAATACCTCAAGAGAATGCACTTTGTGAGGTTGGATGTGTCTGCAGTTGTCTTAAAGTACAGCATCTTGTGCTTTTCTGTATATGTAGAAAACATTAACTGTTGCTGTAATTCATGTAGCTGTTGTCTACCTATATTTAAAGTAGTCCTAAAAAGGCATTTTTTGTAAAAGTCTGGGCAAAAGATAAAGATTTGCATAATATTATTTCAAGATTGAGGTCAGGGCAAAAATACATATGAGAATAAGGTACTTGATTTTTCTTTTCTTTTTTTCCCTTAGGATAGCTTGCAAAAGTCGTAGTCTCTAGCCAGAAGATGATCCCTAAAGCAAAGGCTGAAAATGCTGCAGCGAACGTACATAGCGTTCTTGTAAGCTTTTCATACCAGGCGTGTATGCTTCTTACAAGGTTGTCTATTCAGGGTAACTGGAATACAGCTACTGAATGGAGAGTCTGGTGTGCATTCGTAACAGGAGGCCAAGGCTCACATTTCAGCAGCACCGCTGATGCAGCTGCTGTGCTCCCCTCCTTTTCCTGGGCATTTATTCTGGTCTATGGCTTCTCCCTCTGACAGCGCAATTTGTGAGTCCATGTGGTGAACTGAACAGGGGAACTCAACTGGCTACAAAAATTCACCCTCAGAGTGGTGGTTTAATTTTTCTTCGTTCCTGTCGCTTTCTTAATCTAGCTTGTCACTTAGTCATACAAACATTTGCTGGCACAATGGGAGGTGCTGTAAGGATGGGAACTAGCGGCAAGAACAGGAAATGACACTACCATTGAACTGTTGGCTAAATATTTACCTTTGACATGAAATACCTTTTAATCTTGTAGTCATTCATAAAAGTGTTGAGGAAAAAGCTGATCCAGCTACTTAAACTGTTCAGGGATTTTAGGCAAATAGTACCTACTTTCAGTGACAAATTAAAAATTTGAGCATTAGAAACGAGATACGAAGATTTTAATTTAAAATTATGAGCTTCCAGCATGCTGCTTTTGAGAACTTTCTTTTCTTCATTTCCCTGCTTTGCCTCATCCCTTCTTCTTCTTCAGAAAAAAAAAAAAAAGTTTATGAGGATACTTTGTGGATGTTTGGAGGTTTTAAATTCACTGATTTAAAACTGATTACTTTTTGATATTGTTAGCAAGATAGTGAGATCTTGCTATCTAGATCTTTTTTATTGTAAAAGGTGACTTTTATATTTTGGAAGTTACCTTTGCCAATAAGATGTGGCGTCAATGCATTTAATGGTATTGTGAAACCATGAATACTCAAAGAGGGTAAGTTTTCTATTTAAAATTCTAAATTGAGACTTGAAAAAGCAAAAAATTTTGATTAGATACAAATGTGTTTCTGTTTGGATGTCCAGTGATTCTTTCTCCTCTCCTGCTTACCTCCATTGTCATAATTTTATTCAGTTACAGTTTCTGTTCTTGTTGAGTCCTGCTTTCCAAATGTTTTCCGAACTATTAGTTTTTTGCCAACTTCGGAGCTCCTGTTAGTTCACAAAGGAGCTGAAATTGATGAGTGATGAATAATAGTACGCTGTATGCATCTGTGATTGTGGTACTTGTTTTTCTTCCCTTCTCGTGTTGCTACTTACTGGAAGCCTGGCTCAGTAATTGTCGTAACTCCTGTATTGAAAATAATAGCCTTTCGGTCTTTTCTTACAAAAGAAGAAAATGGATTGAGATTTTGAGCTCCGTTTACATTTTTAGTTTTGCGTAAAGGTGGAACGAATCACAGATGTCTGGTCTTCAGAATAAGTTGAAAATCTATGCGTGGAAAATGGTATCTAGACGTAATTGAAAACTTCCTGCTGTTAACTATAGAGAGTGTGCTTTTATCTGTATTTGCTTTTTTTGTTTAATCAAAATGGAGAAACGACAATGAGAGTATACAAATCTTGTGACATTACATAAACATGCTTTGGTTGTACGTGGACTATTAAAATGAACAAGAGACTTAAAAGGCATCTGAGATAATATGTTAAGAACTGCGATATTTAAGGGTATTGTCATACTAACACAAACTGAGTTCATAATGCCATCTTCAAAGCATGTCCAACCTGAAAGCCACAACAGTTCCTCTTGGGATTAGTGTGAAATACAAAAAAAAGCTTTTATATTGATCAAAATTTCTATTAAAAGCTAGAGGAAGTAAAACACAACAAAACAAAAAACATCCACCTCACGTTCAATCAGACAAGACCACCACTGACCACAAACTTGCAAATAAAATCATTACTGGGAATTGCTCTAGGAGTATGTGACAAAAAAAAGTCACAGGCCAGTTTGCATAATTGTGCTTAAATCAGTAATCAGTTTGATTCCTGCTAGTAGCTATTTACCAAATGGTTTTTTGTGGTTTTGTTTGTTTGTTTGGGGGGGAGCATTACTGAGCAAAATAAACGCAATTTCAACCAAAAACGCCATTAGTGGCGTGATGGGGAAAAGTAAAAATAGTAATTTGAGACTGATTAGAAGAAAGTTAGAAATTTAGCTTAATCCATGGAGCCTGCCAACACAATAATTGAACCATTGAGTTGCTGGCATTGTATTAGTTGAACTTTTTAAGTCATCTACCAGCACTGACCAACCACAAGGAAATGAAAGCAGTCTGCAGCGTGGGATTTGTGCAGCAGATTTATTTGAGCATGTTCTAAAATTAGTATTCTCATGGGAAGAAATGTTTTGCAAAAATATTTTGAATTAGATAAGTTGATGAAATTAGTCAGCTTTCACACATCATCAATTTTAAGTTTGTGCCCTTGGGAGAGAGGGAAAAATGTATCCTTCAGCTGCAGCCTACTAATACGTCAACTCTTTTTCTACTCAGTTTTTTGTTTCGTTTATATCTTAGGATCCTGTTAGAAAATTACTAGATTTTTTTCACCATATTTAGGTTTTATGGTTGCTATATTACCATCTTCTGTTTTCAGTAGTAAACTGCAATGGTTCTGTGCTCAGCAAGTTTCAGGTTGCATAGACAGCTTCTGACTGATAATACCATAAAGCTGCATAGTTCATGCTATATACATGCTATGCAACGCAGTTGGTATGTTAGTTTTTTCGCTCCACTACTATAGTCTAGCCTCCGAAAAGTTTTAAATACATACTTTTAATATTATTCTGTATATATTACATGCACATAAATGCTGCTGTTCATGTTAAAATTCCATGACTTCTGTTGAAAAACCTTTTTTCTCCTATTGTTTTTTGGAGCAATGTGTTTATTTTTCCTTGATACATCTTTGCATCTTATTAAGTCATGGGAGCAACTGTAAAAATAAGTGAATTGTTTCACATTTTCCTTCTGTTCAATGCTGTCCAAACAGGCAATTCCTATTGGCAACGGGTCTGCTTTGCGAAATGCTGTATAAGAAATGTCACACAAGAACACTGGTAAGAAACTTCAGATCCCAGTCACGAGGAGGGTTGTTTATTTGCTGATTTGAATATTGCCTGTTGCATAGTTCATTTTCTAAGAATGAAATGCAAATAACCAATATCATGTCATATGAACCACAGACTAATTCAATTAGCAAAAATAAATCGAGATAGAGGAGTTGAGCTTTGGAGATCTTCTTGAGTGCTCAGAGATGAGAAATTTATTCCTCTGTTGGAAGTCTGTCAGTAATCGGTGGTTTCTGATCACAGGCTCAGTGGTTGGTTGGTCTTTAACACACTTGAGTGGTCTGACTGCTGAGACTTCATTTTCTGCTCCCAGTCTTGATATTTCAGCGGCTGTGTGTTTGTATTCTGAGTATCTACAGGAAGGAACCAAAAGGATTTGGGTATTGATATTTTGACAACTATTAAAAATTTAAAAAAAAAAAAGAAGAAGAAGAAGTAATCTCAGACTAGTCTGTACTGTTCTTTATGTACTGCTTTGCATGTTAAGATTTCTCTGAATCTTGAAAAGACTCCTGCGTGTGAGAAATGTTTGCCCCCTCTCTGATATTTTTGGAGGTTGGTTGAACACCTGATGACTAGTGAAGGGCTCAAACGTAGTCAGTCCAGCCTGGTATTAGTTGGCATTTTTCCTAAATGATTTTGAAGTGTTTTTTGTTGCTGTTCAGATCACTTATGTAGTCTTCTGATTTTATTCTCATCATCCAGTTTAGGAGAAAATAATCATTTACTTCTGCCACAGCCAGATTTCTGTAGATCTGTTTTGTTTCTCTAGTTGCCCACAGAGAAATGAGTTTATGATAAGAAGCTGTTTAGGTGTTCCCCTCCTCAAAAGAAGTTAGTAGTTTTTCTCCCTTCTATCAAATCTTTACATGCTTGTATTTATAATTTGAAGATTAGGCGTAAACTTTAGTCAGTTTCACAGAAAAACTCTTAAATGTGAGAACCGTTCCAGTTATTTCAAGACTTTATCAGGAACATATGAATATCTCTTGGGCCAGACCCAAGGTTTATGTACTTCAGTATTTTGTTTCTGTATTCAGGAGAGAGATTTGCAAACAGCTCCATCTTATGTCTGTAGTACTTAGAAATGCAATCATGGGCAAGACCAATTCTTGTTAAGTTTTGTGTATACCTAGTAATGGGATGAAAAATTGCTATTTTAAGTCGTTCGGGCTTTGGCTACACTACTAAAAATAATAAAGCTAAATACTTTATATGAATATGAAAAATACTGCTGCTATCATCATATTCCTCGTAGGATCTTTCTTCGTGTGGTTTGAGTTTGGGTCTTAAGACAATTTTCTACCTTATAAGAGTCTTATAATGTCTGTTTATGGAACATGAGATTTTTCTTACTGTGCTTTGGCCTTCTTATATTAGTTTGATAATGTTTGTCCCTTCACTACTGAAAACAATTGTGATTTCTTAACCTTTGTGTAAGAGTGTTTTCATACCTAACCATCTCAGCCACTCTCTCTGAATCTTGCTTAGTTTTGTAGTTATCCTTCGAGACAGTGTAAGAGGTATTTCAGAAAAGGCAGATGGACAAAAAAATACATCTGTTTTTCACTGTTCTTTTCTTTGTGGTTTTCTGTTTGCTTAGGGAATGGCATAGATTTTTTTTTTTAAACAATAACAATGAAAAAAATTGATTTTGATAAAAAGTTTCATTTCTCTTCTCCTGAAATGACAAATCTAAATTACAGTGCTTCATCATGAAAAGCAGATTTTAAAGTACTTTTTTCTTACTAATGCTAATTACACTTGGTTGTTTTTTGTTGTTGTTGATGGTTTGGTTTTTTTTAATTCACCTTTGGCTGTTTTAGCTTATTCACATTTCTGTAATTTCTCTCTTATTTTGACTAATGTAAATCACTTCACTTACTCTTTGGCTGCGATCTTACACTCTCCACTCCCACTTGTCTGCTTTTTTTCTGCCATCCAAACTACAACTTGTATTATTGTTTTGTTAGAACTTGCATCTGCCATGTACGATACTGGTACCACTGCAGTTTCCTCCTTCAGATGCCAAAAAAACATCTGTTCCAGATAAGCTGGACCTTGGCAGCTTAATCTGCTTCATTTTTTGCAAGGTTATGTTTATTTACAATACCGTATCATAAAGTTATGTGACGTGGGAGTGCTGGAAGGAGACTGAAGAAAAGTTCAGTAAAAAGTTGAGGAAGAGTAAAAATTCTTCTACAGGGGTGAATAGACTTGATGTATTGTAATGGTGCTGTTCCTCTAAAACAGAAGTGCCAGCCTTTCCGAGTTTTTATGGCAAATTGTCATTTTATTCAAATACCTACAGATGTGTATGCATAGTCAATATTCTGTATAATCAGAGCTCTCAAATAATTTCAAAAAAAAAAAGCCACAAACATGCTTTCCACAGTGATGTTGCAAGACTGATGTATTCTGATAGCAAAAATGGAAAAGTCATTTCAGTCTCAGGTATGTTTTAACAGGTACTTTTAACTGTTTACTTAGAGAATTGTTATACATCTCTTGATCAAGCAAACAGGTAAGTAAAACATACAATGGCAAAAAAAAAATGGAAAAACAACGTGATGAAAAATCATTGTAGATTTGTGCTCAACTGCAGTTATAATTAATAGCAATAACTGATGATCAATGTTAAATATAGTAAGTGTTGCAACTGGTAAAGGTCTGCTTCTCTGATTATCCAAGACTATAGTGGTAGAGCTAGTAACTTTCTTGTTTAGATGTGGGCAACAAAACGGTAAAACTGCTTTTGAATCATCGGGTCCAGTTTTACTGAGGCGTTTATTTTAAACATAGAACAGCGAAGATTAATTAGCAATTTATTTGGCAAAGATTATATGTCATGCAAGGCCGAATTGAAAAGTACCGGGGGGTTTGCATTTCCAGTTAACATACAGTACCGCTGCTGTCTTAAAAAAAAAAAAAATCCTTTTGTGGTGTCAGTTTTTAGAGCTGCTGCTTTATGAATAATTATCCTCTGAGGGGGATGGGATGCTTTCAATTTGAGCGTTTGTCTGAATTCTCGTCGTCTGCTGTTACTTGAAACAAACCGAGGCGTTAGGGCTGCGTGCTTTATCATTTTGGTTACCAGCAGCGTCTACTTCAACCCCATTGTAGCTGCGGGCGAGTCCACTACTCGCTTCCCGAAACCGCTCGAGGGAGAAGCTCTCGCCTCACAAAACTGCTTGTACAGCCCAAGAAAACGTGCTTTAGCCTCAGTCGTCAACGGGATGCCAGGGAGGGTGGCGTAATCGTGAACTAATCCTGTGAGAAAACCCCGCTACGCGCCTCAGCTTTGCCCGGACCCGTTTTCCTCACAGGACCCTGGGGCGGCGCCGGGACCGCGCTCCCGGCACCGCCCACGGCCTCGCAGTGTTTACAAACACGCGTCAGCTGCCGAGCCCAGCTTGGCTCGGCTCGGCTCGGCTCCGCCCGCAGCCCTGGGCGGCGGGGCAGGGCCCGCAGAGCTCCCGGCGCCGCGCCGTGGTCTGTCAGCGCCCAGGGCGCCGCCGCCATAAGGCGTTGGGGGCGCGGGGCAGGCTGGGTAGGAGGGCGGGAAGCGCGCGCGGCGGCTGCCCGGGGGGAGCGCGGCTTTCCTGTCAGGAGCGACCGGGTAGCTCCTCCCGGCGGGGTTTCCACAGGTGGACCTCGGTGATGGAGCTATTTTGGCTCTTACAGCACTCGTTTCCATTTCGTCTGGGGTCAACAGGACGCTACTGAGTAGGGAAACGTGGTAGTGGTCGAGGTTAAATAGCAAGTTTTGCTCTCCAGTATCGCCGCTCCCCCTCCAAAAAAACAACCTCTGAAACTAGGGGAGAGACGCTCATCTTAGAATCATTTAGGCTGGAAAAGACCCTTAAGATCAGGCGGTTTTAAATGTATTACGCTTTCCAGTCTTTGTTATTATTTAAATAATGAGATCTGAAAGACTCCTTGGAAAAAAAAAAAGCCTATAAAAATAACTATTTTGAGGTAAAACACTATTTTCTTCTATTAATTCTTAAATCACTTGAAGAATTGGCTGGGTATTTAACAAGGAAGCTTTACACCATCCCAGTCATTTAGTATTTTTAACATTTTGTGGTGATGACGTGATGCTTTTTTAATTCTTTCCCTTGACAAAAAATACATTTGTGAGAAAGTGATCCAATCACATCATGAATCCTAATAAGTTTTACACACATTGTTAGGCATGTAAAGAGTTCCAATGCAGTTATCACGATTACTTAAAAATGTGGTTGTATACAGCAGCATTTCTGAGGCTGTGGGTTGGAGGAAGTTTTTACTGCTTATAGTGGGATTCTCACCTAGTAAACAACCTAGTAAACAAAAGATAATGTGTGCTTGGCAGGTGCTGAGGAAAGGGATATCAATATGTGAAATCTTTCTTTATTCAGTTGTGCAGGTTTTGATATTTGAAGTGCTTATCTTGTTAAGCTGTATATGAATGTTATTAAAAAGTGGTTTTGCAAATTCATAGGTTTTTGTTTAACAAAAATATCACTGGAAGCTTGTGACGCTTGCTGTAATAAAAAGATTATGGATAGCCCCTAATGGCTTTTAAAAGCTGTTTAATGCTGGTTGTGTCAAAGTAAGCAATTAAGGTCACATAATCCACTTGATTATTCATCAAGTTGCTCTTGTAGTATTCCGTGCATTTGGATCGGTGAAAACGTGTGTCTTGAGAAGGCTGCTTCACCACTTTGCAGCCCTCCTTACTGAGCACGTGTAATATGAAAGGTGAGGAAAGAAAACCTTTGATAATTTACTAGTCCCAAGCACAAGCACACTGGAAATGGATACCCTTGTGTTGCTATAGCGTGGGCTTCAAGAAAAATGGATCCCATCTAAAAATGTGTAGTCATTTAAAGGAAGTTTGCTAATTAAGTTGTATTAATGGATTAGACCTTACATGGTGCTTATACACTCCTGTTAAATTTCAGTCAGATTGTTGTAAGGTTAGAGGATGAAATAAGGTTTGCTGATTCTCAATTTCTGTGGCGCAAATGTGCTGCTGCACAATTTGATGTGAACTGGAGAGCATTTGGCCACTAAGCACAAAGGGCCAGGAGTGGCAAAGGGCAGAGACTGCTTTGAGACCTTGTTTTGCATCAGTGGCAATGGCAGCAACTCAGCACCTCAGATGATTAAATTTTGGTTAGTAAGGTGGAGCCCTAGTTCTGTCCTAAATAGTCAAGGAGACTATAAGGCAGATGGGGAAGAATAAAGTCTTTTGCCTACCCTCAAAGCTGGCAGGGAAAAGAAATGCATGGAATAGTATGTATCTGCTATGCAGCTCCAACAGAAGGACCAGGTTATGTTCAAGCAGCGGATTTTTGGGGAGTGCAGAGACTCAGAACAGCCCAGGAGAGTTGTGTGTAGCATGAAAGGTTCTACCACATCCAACTGCTCTATTTCCTGCTTTATGTAACAGAAAACAGAACTACAAGCGGCCAAGTTGGAATGACCTAAAACTGATTTTGTATGGTCACAAAGAAAATGACTAAATCTGCACTAATTTAGAAAAACATTGGCAAAAAGATTTCAGCAAGACCTTAAAACAAGTGTTACTTCTGACAGCGGATTGTTAGCTCCGCAGTGTTGGTAATACAAAAGTAAACAGGCTTTCTGCTAGTGTTCGCTCACTTTTCCCAGAGTAGCATACTGATCATTGGACACTTGAAAAGTACTTTCAGTGTATATTACAAAACTCTATTTGGCATTCTGTGTCAGTAACTGTGTTCTCTACGCCATTCCGTTATGAAAAGAACAGGAACTAGTATCAGCTCTGTGAATTTAGGATCAGATGTTATTAATAAATTAATACAAATTAAACAAAGTTGTGATTCACATAATGGAAAACGTTAAAGTAGCATTAATGCTTTTAACTTTAGTGAACTGAGCAACCATGAGAGTGGTAGAAAGTGCTGCTGGCCTGATGGGAATCTACCTGGCTGCTGTCCCAATCGGCCTGTTTTCTCTCTGTGGGTGTGGGAGTGTGTTAGGAGATGGAAATCCATTGGTAATGTTCAGCAGGCATACCCCTCAGGATGCCTAACCAATTGTTAGCAAAGCAGGCACAACATTTCTACAGTCACACCAGAGCCAAGAGATTAAAAAAAAGTTGAGAATCTGGGAGTCATAACCGGCTCTCTGATGCTCCGTATTTTCTGTGCCAAACATATGTTGGTATAGAAGAAAGTCTGATTCTAAATAACAAAGTGTGGGCAAGATTTAACTGAAGTTTTCCGTAAAAGAAACCAAATCTTGAAATGTTGCTAGATTTTACTGTGTCTGATGTGATAACGCAATCAGATAAATGGACTTAACCGGTGTGGAACTGTATTGTAGTTGCTTATAACAAGTGCTGACACAATCCCAAGAGTAAAAATAAGGTTTACCAGACCTTGCAGGTAGCATGCACTGTGTGCTGTTCCAAAGCATAAACGTGAGATTTCTGCAGTTAAAGATCTGTTGACTCACATGTGCAAAACCTAAGTTTGAATTTCAAATTTAGTATCGGATGTTTGTTAGAGTTGATTGTTTTTGACCAGAGCATAAAAATGTATTTAAGGATTATTTCCAATGCCTGCAGAACATGCGTGTACTACTGAAGAAAGTATTTGTGTCTTCTGAATTAATGAATGATAGTGAACTTCAGCACTGTTTGGGGAAGAAAAAAACCGCAACTGCTTGAAAGTATAAGGCTATCTGGGCTGTTACGATTCAGCATTTGCTGTGTATACATCTGTATATAGACATAAATAATTTCTAGCACCCTCTTCACCATTTATAGGCAAGAGTGTTTCTTAATTGTTTACTTCTCAATTCTGACAGAGTGCCTGGTCTTTTTAACAGGAATGTGGAACCATTTTGAGAGGGTTTTGATCAGGTAAATTGTTCACAATGCAGAAGCTACATTTGACAAACTGAGTACAACTAATGTCTTCCTTTAGGTAACCTGAAATATTTTGAAGTAGAAAATGCTGATGTGGATTCTTGATCACTGTTTCATATTTTCTGTGACATTTTTCTCTTCGATGTACTGTGACCCTCAGGGAGGAATTTAACATACTGTTACAGCAATTGGAAGTCTAATTCTGTTTTGTCATGTCAGATCGCTTGTTTACTTTTTTTTTGTGCCCTAGTTCTTGCAAGAAAACTAGGACTGAGTCAGGTGTACACACAAAAATACTGACTTGCCTGAAACTCTGAAATTCAAAGCACTGCACTTGTATTATGTGGATGTTATAAATTATCCAAGATGGGGAGTTACCTCTAGTTTTAACCCAGCTCTTCAGAAGCTGTCAAATAGTATGGAGTATCAAACTTTTTTTTTCCTGTGATCTTTTGAGGCTAAATGCAAGGACCTACAGACCAACTACTTTCCAGGTGATAATCCACCCTGTAGCAGTGTTTGGGTACTTGCGTTGATTGTTTTCTTGTTGTTTTTTTCCCTTGCTTGCTGCTATTTCGGAAATGCTAGCGGAGGGCATGTGCGGTGCGCTGTCTGTCGGGTGAAAAACATGTACGTGGTCCCCCAGAGCCAGGCTGCGGGCGGGGCCAGCGGCCTCGCTCAGGGGCCCAGCGCGGCGCTGCCCCCCGCTCAGGGGCCGAGAGGAGCGGGTGGCGGCAGCCCGGCCTCATGCAGGTGCCAGAGGCCCGGGAGCTCCGCTGCCGCCGCCCCGGCCCTCGGCAGGGAAGGGGCTGCAGGGAGGAAGATGGCAGGCACA
>VXAL01016759.1:848030-908468 GCA_013399475.1 Chauna torquata
CCAGAATATAATTTGAGCAGACAAGGCATATGCACACAGGGTATATACCTTAACTTAGTTAAGTGGGCGGGCGCGTTGATTACAACATAAGCGTGGTAAACACACAAGGAAGGTAGTTGGAAAGTATGAGTGATGGAAGCTGACTGTTACAGAATTTCCCTCCTTTGGTGATGCTCCTGTATTCCAGTCTTTCTAGGTAGGTGAGGAAGGCCTGTATAGCAATGAGGGGAGACAGGGGCTTCAGGAATAAGATGAAGAAGAGTAAGGCTGAGACAAGAGAAGGGTGGATGTACTCATGCAGAATTCTGTCTGAGGATAAGTTCAGATTTGAACCAGTACAAGCTGGTTATTTAAACAAGTCAAAAATGCTGTAACAATGGTAAAGAGGATGATTTTAGCATCATGCTATGTGCAGATTAGAAAAATGGAAGAGGAGAGTTCAGTTACTACATGGGAAAGATGAGGACGTTAGGGCAGTGTGTTTTGCTTTAGGATACGGACAGGATGTTCATGGGGTTTGGAGCTGTTATGCAAGGAGAACTGGAAGGGTTTGCTGCGAGGCTTGAAAAAAGATTGGACAAAGTTAAAGATCACTTCAAGTTTAAGAGCTGTGATTGAGAGGTAATGTAGTTGTTATCATTACAGAAAGTAGTGAGGCACTGACTGGGATATTTAATTTGGCTGATGTAGTCATTCAGAAGAATCTGGGGTCTTAATTTTTAGAAAGACAGACTGTGCTTTCATGAGCATCTGTGCTAACCTAGTGTTTCACTTGTGGAAAAGAAGCATGGAAGGGGAGGGCCTTGCTTTCTGCAGTGCTCCCAGCTGCAGGTTGTGCTGGCTTTGAAGCTTGTCAGATATGTTCCAGGAGCCACTGATGTCTGCTTTTTTGGGTATTCTGGGTTTGCTGCTGCATCAGAGTAGCTGATGGAAAGGTCTGACAAGTAGAGAAGCTGGCGTGAAGTATGTGGTGGGCTTGCACAGACTTCTGGTGACAGTTGGCTTGCTGTGCCTTGTGGAATCATACGTTAAGGAACTGCAGTCTTAAGAGCTGTTATGCTTTATGAAATAAAAATGGAGATAAAAAGAAAGACCCAAAACAGTGTAAGAGAAGAGCAAGAAAGTTCGTGTGAGAATATACATTTTGATACAGGGATATGCTGAGTATTTGTTTTAAGTGAAAATAAAAAAGCAAATCTAAGTAGACTGGATGCTGAGCTGACTCAGTTGTGTCATACCTTTTGGCTAATACATGCTTTCTGGCCCTTTTTCAATCTCTGCGTAAATGTAAATACATAGAGAAGTCCACAAGAGAAAAAAGGGCACAGGTTCCCTGGCTGTGGATCATTTCACAGTAGAGGACAGCATTAACGTATGGTCCTCATTCCATATGCTAAACCCTCATGTCTTTGGATTAAAGGTAGGCTTTGCACTATAGGTCAGTAGTCCAGTTGGTGGTTTAAGTTATGTTGTAGGACTGGGGAAGATGCAAGCTCTAGGGAAAATTGTACGTTAAGGATATTGTAGAGATAAAGGACCCTTTTCTTAATTTTATGTTTTACTTTTTTTTTTTTCTGGAAAACACTCTTACCTCAGAAAGTGGATTTCTTTACTTATGACAAGTGACTGACTGGAGTTTTTGCAGCATTCTATCATCTGTCTGAAAGAAGAACTGAATTTTCTTCAATTCTTGAAAAATTTGAAAAAACCTTGCTGTTTTTTACATGTCCCTTATTGCAGAGGCCACATATATCCTTTGCGTTTTGTCAGGAAATATGTGAATCTGCTGAAGTTGACTCTTTAGGTAGGTAAGGTATGATGTGGATTTCCTATGTTGAGGTTCTTTTGAATATCTGTTTGATAGGAGGCAGAAGGTGGTGGGTTTTTTGTTTTTTTTTTTGTTTGTTTGTTTGTTTTGAGAGAGAGAGCTTTTTCTTTCCCTTCTTTATGCAAGATAAGAAGGGAAATGTGTTAGTAGCCAAGAAGTAAGTTTAGTTGATCCAGCCTTCCAAAACAAGTTAAGTAGCTGGCTTGAAAGTAGCTGTGTGTTTGTTCCCTGCTCTGATTTGTCTGACTTCTCACTGTCTCTCTGAAACTTACTTCAGAGGAAATGAGGTGAAACGTTTAAAAAAAAAAAACAATCATTTAGATGGGGATCAGACTGTAGCAAAAATTGTCTTTCATTGCCAGTACAGTATTCAGTGGACTTGGGTGCTGACAAAAGTCAGTAGGAGTGAATTACATAAATTATGATCAGTCAAAATCCTGTTGATAACTTCCACACATCTAAGCGTTAAATAACATTGAGCAAAGACACGTTAAAGGAAGCAAGTGACTTCCTTTCCCTAGACGGTGTGAATACCCTGGGTGTGGCTGGGTTAGGGTCAGATAAGTTTTCTAGTAGGCATTCTGCCTGACCTGTCTTACGCGGGCATCAGTGGATCCGCTTGCTTTGGGGTAGTTACCCACTGAAGTCCTTTCTCGTGCATGTGGTTGGAGGTCTGACCCAGGATGCTCTTTTATTGGGTCCAGGGGGTTGATGGCTTTGGTCTTTTCTGCCCTTGCATCTTACTAAATGTATTCACTTTCATACTAATATTTAAGGGTTACAAGCCAAACTGTGAACTGTTCTGCTGTTCAAATGATACAAAAACATTGCTTTGAAGACTTTGCAATCTATTCTTAAGTAACTTTATTAAAATGACTAGATTGGGTAATAAGATTCTCACAGAATGATGAAATTTGTCGTCATGCAGTCCAACTTCCAATGATACTATCAGGAGTTAGAGTACAGCCTTTTTTCTGGCAGCACATTTGTAACTACATCACTGAGCTGAAGGATGCATGCTGTAGTTTAAGGTGGTTACCCTTTGCTATGAATGTGGGTTCTGAAATGAATGTAGCAGTGAATTCCGAGTTCAGGGTGGGCTCCACAGTTTGTGGTTGATGATAGTATTATTCATTTAGCTTTCTAGATATTGATAATCGCTGCAAACATGTTGGACCTGGAAACCACAGTGTGTATGTCAGTTGAAATGTTCAGATGACAGACACATTTAGCAACACAGGAAAGAGATGCAATAGGTAAAAACCACAGTGGAACTTCGGTTGTTTATCCTCTTGAGTTGAAATTCAAGCCTTTGTTTTTAAACTGTTTTCCTTGTGTTGGTCTGTCCATAAGCTGAGAAATGCAACAAGTCTGTATTATCAGCAAATTCCAGAACTGTTTAACAGTGCTGAAATGTCTTGTGAACTCTGGCAAGACAAAATAACCTACAGCAAGTGGCACAAAGCTGTATCATTTCTTGCCTGTTTCATCACCTAGTTCTTGACTGGCTGCATCTGTGCTTTTTTTTTTCCCCCCTTCCTCCTGAAGGACTGTTGGCCTCTGAGGAGTGTTCTTGTTTGAGCAGAATGTGCATAGTGACTTTGGAAGTTCTTGTGAGTGGTTAAGCGGAAGATTGGGGTGAGATGGAACAGTGAGCAGCAAGCTGACAACAAAACAGGCTTTTCTGGAAGTACTCCATTTGTAACGTTTCTTCTTTGCTTGAATATCCAATTCTGTTAATGTCCAGGATTTTTGTAACAGAACCTTCTTCATTATAACTCAGATTATGCCAGAATTCTGTTAGAATTTCTTTAAAAAAAAAAAAATTTAGTAGCTATTTGCTGGTTTGAATCTTTCTCTGCAGGCTGAAGTGCTGCTTTTTCATAGTCAATTGTCCTTCACTATGTAAGGATGTAGGGAATGTTACCTGTTTTGGAGAGAAAAATTTGGTAGTTATTAAATGTTAAAGGAATTTGTCTGAAGATGAAATAGGAAAACTCATTCACAGCTGGGAGGAGAATTCAGATTCTCCCACCTGTCTCAGTGTTTTAAAGGTGTAGGTTAAATCTTGATCATAACTTCTTTTCAGAATTTTAAATTTCCTTCATGAATTTTTGGCCTGTTATGAATAGCTTTTACTGTCTGCTGCAGTACAGGCAGCCAGAGCAATCATCTGCAAGCACTCCCTAGTACACAAATGTTTACTTTTCTGTCAGTAGTGAAATAACCCGGCTTGTTTTATGGTGTGGTTATTCTGAGGCTGGAAGATTGTCGAGCCTGAAAGAGATCACTAACCCCAGCTTGCTACTTAGCTATAAATAAGTTTGGTCTGCTGTGGGTTAGTAAGTACCCAAGATTCTTACGTGAGCTTATTAGCTATTATCTAGGGTTATCACCAAAAGGGGTGTTTTTAAGTCTTTTTCAAAAAGCAGCATGCATACCATGTTAAAAGTAAATAAATAAAAGAAACATGACTGTAAATAATTCAGCCCTCAATTAGAAGGATTAAATAAAAATCTAAAATTTTTGAGTTTGGGTTTAGTTTTTTAAAGTTCTTTTGGCTTAGTAGCTGAAGAAGACATTAGCAGTATTTGTGTATTGTTGTTGTTCGTGTTAGCTGTAAAGTAGCTGAAAAGTGGGCCATAAAATAATTTAACTTTATCTGAAAAACTTAAAAACATGGTTATATAGAATACAAAATAACCATAACGTGAGATAGTGTGATTTTGACTACTTGGAGAAATACCAGGAGAGTGGAAAGGGAGAAGAGATTGAGGAAAATGTTTCTATGGAATCAATTTTAGTAGTTTAATCAGAAATGTTGGTTGTAAGAACCAGGCTTTTCTACGGTTTTTGAAATTAAGGAAAAAGCTTCAGTTATGGAAATAAACATGGAAAATAGCAATGTAGAAATGTGTTGCCTAACTCTCTTTTTGTTGAGGGGAGACTTGAGAAGGTAGGATGTATTTTTGGTAATTTTCATAATACTTGCTCTGATTCAAGATCTCTTATATTGAAATGGGTCTAACAGTTTATCTGCCTTATCTCCACTGTAAACTATTGTGTCTGCAAGTTTTTCTTTTTGAAAGAACATCAGATATTAGTAGAGTTAGGTGATTTTCTCGTTCTTCCAGTTAAATTTGTTTTCTTGAAAGTCTGAGTAGTTTAGGGTTAACTACTTTCAGATAAATATAGGTAAGCACCAGCGGGGCTGGGTGCCTGTTGCGGTGACATTGCATTTCAACTTGGAGATCCCTGGGCTCTGATTAAGGAAGTGCTGGCTACTGTGGATGTGTTACCCTAGTGAAATTTTGTCCTGCTTATGACTGTTTTGTCTTTGTGGTAGCTGCTTGTTCAAGCTTTTCGCAAGGGATTTAGAGAAGAGAATATGTATGACTGCCCTCTGTTCTTATAAGAACATTTTATGGTAAAGAAATTGTTGACTGAGAACATACTGACCGTGTCCAATATATAGAGAGCAAGAAGTTGGGCTGGTAAAGTTCTTCAGTGAGTGAAGGAGACTTTTATTTTTAAATATGACAGGACCTTAGATACTTGTATTGTGATGGTTCGCATCATCTCTAAGTCATTAGTATAACCCTCTTAAAGATGTTCTAAATGGAGGCAGGATTTGACTTGTGCAGGTAATGATTTAATACAAAAATACAAAGGAAAGAGAAATTGCTCTAGGGGACTTAAAATTCAAGTACTACAGGGTGGGTATTTAAAAGGAAGTAAATAGATCTAATCACAGCCACTGGTTTGAATGCAGAAAGGTTTGACATGGTCAGAAATCAGCATACAGTAGTGAGGTGGTGATCCTTTCTCAAAATATCTCTGTGTCAGCACCAGAAGCACCTTTATTGTTACAGCTTTCACAGAAATGGAAATGACTGCAGAGTGGGGAGCCAGAGCTGGCTGTTACAGAAAGCAGTTATTTGAAGTTGCGTGTTTGAACTCTGGCAGAATTCCTTTTTTTTTTTTTTCCCCATCTGTATTTTGGAGTCTTGAAACTACATCATTGCATGTAATTGTCATGTGGGCAACGAACTGCATCATGTTATGTATTGCTATATTTGGGACCGTGAATGCATAGAGAAATTGTGCACAACACCAAAGTATGTTGCTGTTCTGAAGTTTCAATGCATGCACGTATGATCTGTAGCATGGATCCAACCAGGAAGTTGCCTCTGAGAATCACAGATACTACAACAGCCATTTTATATAATCTTACATAAACTGAGTCTACTGGTTTTAAAGTTGCTTCATACTACCACTAGTTATATTTATTATAAGCTCTTCAGATGAGTTAGTGCCAAGCAAAGCATTGTTCGGAGTATGGAGAAATAACCTGCAAGCCAAAATTAGCATGTATTCATTTTGAGCGGTGTGTGTTTCGTCAGGGCTGCCCAGATCATGTCATCCCTGAAGGCAGCACATTTCAAATGTAAATGTTTAAGTTATTACAACATGGAACATGGTGGTGAGTGGTGCCGATAACATGCGCTGAACATATGACCAGCACATGCTCCCCTGGCAGTGCAGCCCATGAACTTTGTGTTGCAAGCAGTTTATTCTTGAGAGTTTTTCACCCTGTCAGTGTCAAGCACTGAGCCTTTTGTTTCTCTTGTTGTTGTTGTTGCCTTTTTTTTTTTTCCTCCCCCCTACCGTTGCTATTGATTTTGTATTTCCAAAATCTTCTGCTGTGGTTACCACCACCATCATCCCTATTTTGTGTTAGTTCTTCCAGGATGTGGTCCTTCTTGTCTCCAGTGTTAGTGGCACTGAAAACGCGGAGACGAATCTGATTATTTTCAGCTTGAAGTAGAGAGAGAAAATGACCTTATGCTTGATCTTTTGGGACTTGGTCTATATTCATTAGCTGGCTGTGATAACCGTTCTTTCCATAAATTATTTACCATAATGTTTGATATTTGTGAAATGGAAATTTTTTTCCCCTCATCCCTTGTCATCTTTGGTTAGATAACCAATATTAGGCCTGTTCTGATCTTTAAAGCCACTTTAATCACGGACTACTTGTGACTCTTCAGTTGCATCAACTTTGTGCTGTGGCTTCTGGTACAAGACATCTGAGTGAGCACTGACCCAGACTCACAGTGTGCGGAGTACTGGGGAGCAACAGTAAATAGAACTTAAAGGTACATACAAATATATTGCATCTTTGCAGTGCACTTTTTAACGTTTTAGGGAATATTACCTCCCTGATGGGGTCAGGCTTGACACAATTAATTTGACTTGGACAGCTTTTCAGAATGCGTCATCTCTAATTTGTGTGTGCTATAGGTAACATGTTTAAGCATTGCATACTCCTTTACATAGATTATTTTCTTAAATTGTTACAGAAGACTTTTGCTTCTGGTGTTATATTGGTAAACTTTATTTCACAAACATTTAATACATCTGCAGTAATTAAAAGTATCTTTCTCATTGTTTCTGTTTTTAACAGGGAATTTTTTTAATCCTCAGATGTATACGGTAGTAAAATTTTATTAAAACATGAACAGCAGTTTCATGTCTGAGTTTTAAGCATACCTGTATATAAGACTCAGGCAGTGAAGATAAACTGTAACTAACCCTTTGGTTTCAAGGTCAGTCAAAACAAACTGACTGGGAATTACAGCTGAAAGAGCCATCCTGTTCTGTCCCTTGTGTTAGCTCTGGTATTCGGATTGTGTGCACAAGTCAGATTAGTTTACTGGTAGGCCTGAAAAACAATCCCTTAGAAGAGAGAGAGAGACGGAAAGACTCAGGATTATTTTTCTGTCAAGTCAGAAGTGCAGGTTTTTTCAGTTACCAGATGGGAAGAAACAGTTTAATCAGCATTTGAGTCGCTCTAAAGGTTCTCTGCTCCCGAAAGGTGTGGGTCATTCTCCTTCTAATTCCTGATCCTGGCCCCAGTGGTCCAGCCTTCACTTTACGCTGGCTTTGGCACCCATTGGATCCCTTGGTAGCCGGTTCACTCCAGCCAGCCCCAGAGAATGCTGTCTTCCTCTTAAAAATGTTGTTCTGCTGGGTTAGTTGGTGCTGCACTGGTGAGTTAAATCAGCTCATCGAGGGGCCGAACAAACCTCCCACTTAGCCAAGAAATCCCTGGCCTCCTACTCCACAGGCAAAAGTGCTACATAATGTTTCTGGACACTGCTTCTGCGAGGAGCGTAGATTCGTAGTGAAAGGTCTGTTCAAAGATGACATCCAGATACCTGAGAAGAAGAAGAAAAAGCAAAGGGTGTCCCCTGTGGACAATGAAGATGGACAGGAAAAGCAAGGAAACCGTGCTTGTGCTATTTTTAGTAGTTTCCAAAATGCTGGTATGACTGACGGTCCTCATTTTGCACTTCAGCACAGAAATATCTTCAGACAAATATTTGATTACTGGTTTCTGCGGGTCTCTGTTAAGCTTTCTGTTCTGTGTTTTGAACAGAGACAGAGTATAAGGGTTTCATGTCGCATTTCAAGCTTTCTGTGTCAGGTGAGGGTGTCCTTCCTCATTGCCTTTACAGTTCTTATGGAAAAGTCACTACTTTGTGTGACAATTTTATATAAACTGACTATTGTTTTCTCAGGGGAGAGAGCAAAACTGGTTGTAAGATACAGTTTTGTCGCTGAACTAATTAGTGATCTTAAGGTCTTTGTGATGTGATTCCTGATGATGATTAAAGGTGTCATAGTTTAAAAATACCTGGTGAAACTTCTTGACTCTTTAAACACCACAGCAAATGAACTTGTGCAGTAAAGTTAATAGTTAATGACAAGCTTATATTATTGGGGAGGAGGATTCTTGATTCTTTCATTTTTGGGGGAAGGATGTTAAAAAAACCACAGTTTTATACAGATTGTTTTTAATCGTCTGAGGTGTCTGTTATCCTTCTAGCTTTTCTGACTTCAAGCCCTTACATTGTTTTCTACAAACTGGAAAAATGTACATGCTGTTAGAGTACAGAATATGGCTGTGCTCGTGCCTTCCACAACTTAAAATGTCTTTTAGATCTTCATATTTTAGTCTTTCTTCTCTTTTCCATTTTTGCTTTGATTTTTTTTAATAGATTTTAAAAATAGAAGTATTTAGTCTTACTTTTCCAGATGGATGTTTCTAAGATCATGAAATAATTTCTAATGTGTAAGTGAAAAATGAGGGAAATGGGCTCCATATGCGTAGTAAGTAGTATTTGTTGCTACTTCTATATTTATGATAACTTTAACTGAGAGCCCACATTAGATATTACGGTAAATAACATGTTTTTATGGTCTTCCCTATACTAATATGTGGATTTAAAAAAGTGTTTTCAAGATAAAGGGTTTTTGTCTTTATTGAGGGAAGTATAATATAATGCCTTACACGTATGGAAATTACGAAACGCTTTCTATAGCTATGGATTAACATTTCATTTCAACATAATACATCTTTGTGAAAATCTGAATCTTTCAAATATTGGTTGGTTTTCAAGACTAAATGGAAACATGTTAATTTAAGTGCTGTGAAAATTAGTGTTTGCAGTTCTTTCTTTAAGCAGTAGCGTATGCATGAAACATTTGCGTCTTTTCAGCTTTGCTATAAAAGTGGATTCTGCAGTGCAATTCTGAAGACATCACATGACTGATGAAGTTGTTCTTAAATATGCAAGCCGATGTTCAAATTTTGTAACAGAAATTGTTTTTATAGCAGTTGGTATTTGTGCATGGCAGAAATTAAGTAATAATGGTGAATGGGCTTCTGCAATAGAGAATGTCCAGCAGATAGATAGGTGGGGAGGGGAAAGTGGAGAGTTTATCTGATCTTTGGGAGGGTTTTTTATATGACAGTTCTGCCAGTCCCATTCAGGGAAGAACGATGCTCTGCTGCTAAGCTGGGGAGGCCTGGCTGAACAAACTTCACTTTGAGATAGAGATATCTGTACCTATATAGATATAGATACAGATATATGAAAGCTTTGCAATTTCTACTCATCAAGGGAAGTTTAATTGCTTGAGCAGTTCAGCAGCACGTGCAGCTGTGCAAGAACCTCTTTGCAGTTGATTGCTGCAGCTACCTTTTTTTGAAGTTTCAAAGCATTTTATAAGCTGAACTATATCAATTTGGCTGTACAAGAGGAAGAGAAGACTGGAGTTGACATTAGTTTGTATTCTGGGAGATTTTAACCAGTGTTGTGTCAGTTACTACCTATGAAGTTAATTTGGCTGTAACATATCTCAAAGAAGGACCAGAATTTAAAGCAGAGTGATTCAAAATGGTGGGAGTCTGGTATTTTCTATTAAAAATGCACATGAGTGTGTGGAAAGGTGCTGCTTCTTCCAGGGGGCCTGCAGAGATGAAGCTTCAGCTGAGGAAGACATCCCATTAGCTTCTTTACCTGAGCACAGAACGGTTTGAGCGGCCGTGTTAGCATTTGAATTGTCGTACTGGCATTCGTGGTCGCGCCCTGCTCGCTCCCACTTTGTGTACTGAAACAGTGCACGGTGTGACGGGATGTTGACCTTCTGTTCTTAGAAAATTTTATGGTCTGGAAAAGCTAAATCACAGGATTATAGTTAAAAGAAAGGAGTGTGGAATTTGCAGTTAAACAACAACAAAAAACGCTCTTAGGCATGGTTATTTTAATATCGGAAATCCTCAGGTTTGGTTTGGTTGACACAGAATCAGAATCACAGAACCAGCTAGGTTGGAAAAGAGCTCTGAGATCATCGAGTCCAACCTGTGTATGACACAACCAAACTACATGCTTTTTGTCATAACCCTCCCCCAGAGTATTCTTGGTTGCGTGAGATTGATCCAGTTACTGTGAACTCCATCGCCTGTCTGTAGGAATGCGGTTAAAGTAGAAACAAAAGTCGAATAATGTACAACAGTGCTCTTTATTTAAATAGGAAAAGAAATGAAAAGTGAATATAATACTTGCCATATATTCCACTCTCCAAAATGGGGCAGTTACTATTTAAAAAACAAACAAAACAAAACCAAAAACATTATAATCTGTTTTGTTATATTTTTTTTGGCCAGTGAAAGTTTTCTGAATGTAATTACATTCGTATGAGGCGATGTAGGAGTATGATTAATTAACTATAGCTGCGAGAACATAGATAAACAAAACTGAAGTAAGTCCTTCAACAGTGCAAGCAGGTTGGTCTTCCTCTCTTACTGTTCAGCACCTCCAGTTGTGCGTCGCTGGGACTTTTGCAGGATCTTCTGCACTGGTACAAGTACGAACACAAATCTGTAACAGTTTTAATAGCTTGACAACTATTCATGATCACTTGACAACTATTCATGATCACGAGTGAGCAACTCTTGATTATTACTAAAGCTTATGTAAAGGAAAGTGCAAATGAAGAGTCCTTTTTCTCCTGATATTTTTCAGTATACAGGATACAAATGTTAGGGGTTTTTTGTTGTTTTGTTTGTTTGTTTATTTTTCAATGACTACAAATACTGTTTTTTTTCTATTTGATAATAGAAAAAATCCAGCTTCTAGCAGATACATAGGAGATGAGGTCTGTATAACTTAAAATCTTCATTTCATTCAGGATATTACTATAGATTTTAATTAGAATGTATGCATCTAATATGTAGCTTTATTGTCAAGTTTTCGTGGTGTAATGATAAAGGGCTAGTTAATTTAAAATTCCTTCAGCTCTGTCTCAGAGGACATGATATATTGCTTAAGATTACTTTCCGTGTGCAGGTTTTGGTGTGTGCCATGTAGGCTTCACAGCTACTTCTTTTTTTGTTCCTTAATGAGATACTCCTGTGCAACAAACTGAAATAGTTCAGTCTTACTTGATGAAGTAATCTCTGTTCTGCTGAAGGTGTGTTTCACCTGATTCTGCCTCTTCAAGTGGCTGTAGGAGAAGGAAGGCCTAAAAGAAGGGACAATCCAGTGGTTTAAACAGAGATTGGGTGTTGGGGGAAAAATATGTTCCGTTCCCAGCTCTGCTGCGTGCTTGCCAAAATGACTTGGCCAAGTCACAAATCTGTTTAATCTGTTTTTAAAAATGGGGATAATACTTCATGGGCGGAGGCGGGGGGAGGATGATGAAATTTCAGTGTTCTTTTCTAGCACTTTTTATCAAGAGCTATGCCTCGCCTTTTAAAATTGATTCCATGCATTTTGAAATGGCTTGCTTCGTGTCTGCGGTGCAAACGCCGTAATTCTCTCCCTTTCCTAGTTCCCTGCCTCCCCTCTCTGTTTCTGAGGGCTATCGGTTCTCTTTGTGCCAGTGCTCTGGGCTTCCTTACACACACAATTCTGGTGTGACTGGTACTATCCCTAAACTTTGGTGTGCCATAGGACTGCAGAGAACACTGGGTCTAATGTGTTAACGTTGATTTCTGTTCAATTCTTCAGTGTTTTGTAATGAAAGATGTGACAGGAGCGCAGAGCAGTGTGTTTATTCAGTTGTGGTTGAGACCTTAAACTGTGTATGTGCATTATTTTTTTACTGAAAGATCATAGGCAATTCTTACTATTCCAACAAGTTTTATTCCTGCTGTAGTACCTGTTTCTAGTATGTGTATATTTTTGGAGTAGTAGAAATATTTTTGTGAGGAATGCTTAAGTGATAATAATCCATTCTATTAGCAGTGTCTGCAGTCAAAATACTGATATTCTTGGTCAAGCTGAAACGTCCCAAGCAAACCAATCAATAAATCTGTTGAAAAGCGTTGAGCACGCACTCTTGCTTGCTAACTGAGTTCTGTGCTTCCCTTTATGACTAGTGACTTCTGGAGGCCTGTTTTTCGGTTTTAGATAGTTCAAGTTTCAGCTTTCAAAGAGAATAGTTGAAACAGTTGCACGATGAAATGTTGTGTTTTTATGTAGTAAGTACAGTACCGCTTTTAAATTCAGCTGTCATAACCGCTTTACCTTTGAAGAAAGATTAGACTGTGAGCTGACTAAAATTTACTAAAACATAGAAAACTTCTACATTTTGGCTAGGGTAGTTTTCTGCTGGGTTAGTAAGTTAGCTGGAGATACCAGTGGCTCCTGGCAGCAGGTGCCCAGTAAGCAGAGGAATTGGGTCTGGGAACGGAACTGGTGCAAGAGGCAGGGAAGAGCTTTCCCCATGTGGCAGTGCTGAGCTGTTACACCGCAGTATCCCGTGAAACCATCCCCTAAGATCAAGTCTTTACTTGTGCGAACCGAGTCTGTACTTACGCTTCAGGAATCTTGGCCTTTATTTTTCATTACTTTACTAGATGTTGTTTAGAGTGGGTTTCATTTTGCTCAACTGTGCGTGTGTATTTGTATCTGTCTGTCTACACCTAGTCTCCGTTTACGTTCAATGACTAATAGGCATTCCTGGACCTGATTTCTCCAAACCATTTTAGGTGTTTCCCTTCTATGGGATTTGCACCATTAAGTGTGTTCCTTTTCTTTCACTATAAAGATAGATGCCTAACACAGCTACAGGTTTTCACTTGGAGAAAATAATCCCATGCTGCATGTTTGTTTCCTGTACCATTTCATTCTCTGTACTTTTGTTCCTTTATCAGAACAGTGGCAACAGTTAATACATATTCTGACAAAGACTTTTGTTTAGTGTGTTCTTTTTATTCCTGGACCAATTTCCACTTGCGTGACTATCTGACTTGTTGAATCATGTCTGTTACTCTTACTAGATTTTATCCTTCTGCACTTTCTTGCTGCCCCTTACAACATCCCACAATTTGAAAACTTGGCATGGTCTTAGAGGAGTAGCTCAAAAGGAGTGCTTCTTGAGGAATATTTTCCAAAAACAGTATACTTGTTGTAGATGAAATAGTCTCACTGCTTTGTGGTCTTCAGGCTCTTTGGAGTCTTGATTGGTTCTGGAGTGCCCACACAAGTGATTAAGGAAAGTACGTTTGGGTATGCAGGCTGTGCGTGTGTTTCTGAAGGGTCTTCTCCTTCACCGATAAAGTTTTAGGAATTTGCAAATAGAAGAAGAATGGAAAAATGGTTTGAACAAACATTCTGCAGAGTACAGTTGGTTAAAAAAAACTGATTTCAGAATGTAATCTAAAATGTTGGTTTCCAATGAGATAACCAGCCCATCAGTATCAGTAAAGTGAACCAAATATGGGATGGCCCCGGACATCAGACGTCTTTAGATGACTGTGAATGTAATTAATGCCCATAGCTTTTTGAGAGGAGTCTGAAAAAAGACTGTTCTTTGACCAGGCAAGCAGATTTAAGGAGGAAATTGAACACCACTGTCTACTCAAAACTAGAGTTGTTAGGAAGCAGTTTTTGTCACTCTTGAATGGCCTGAGTTAGTCATGGATTTCTAGGTGAAATAAAGGGCTGTTCTGCTCTTGGAAGCAGAGCTCTGTCTTGAAAAGCCCATCTAAAATAAACTTCACTTACTTGATTCAGGAAGTCTTTTCTGTGCTGCCCTGCCTCTGTGGGTAGCTGTTCTTTTGGTAATGATTAGGGAGTTTTGGCATAATTCTGCAATAGAACGCAGGTCTCTGATGAGGTAATAAATGAAGTCTTTTGTTACTAAAGTAACTAATGTCTGAGTCATGAGGTTTTTTTTTTTTATGATTTTGCTTACGTCAAAACACATCATGACAGCACTCGTTCACTGTACTTCCCCCTACTGTTTTAATTGTAAGGAATGGTAAAATGCCAAGTGCTATATGTTTGGCTTTAAGCAATTTTGTCTGGTTTGCTGATAGCTGTTATTTAGCAGTGAACAATATTACTGTAACTTCAGTGTTCCCGTATGAACTTTTCCATCCCCACGAGTACCCCACAACCGAGGGTGAAATGCCAGGCACCTCTGTAACTAGCTAAGCTGGTAACAAAGCATATGGTGGTTTTGGTTTGTCTGCTTCGGCTTAGCTGTGATTGTAAATCTTATGCCTTATGAAAAGTTCTTGAATGGTATTTGCTGTTGTGGTGAAAGTTTGAACTTGCATATTTGGTAATAGGAAACCATTGTTAAATGCAGCTATCTGGAAGGAAGAAGGAATGATGATTGATTTTCACTTTCCTGTTGCAAGTGTTTTGTTTCTGTTTTTTAAACAGGAAACTATTGTATTATAGAGTTATGTATGCTCTATTGGGACTCAAAATAGCCATTTGAAATTTGGCAAAGAGAGGCACACAATCTTTTGGACAAATTTTAATTTGTTTTTACAGTTTAGAATGAAATTTAGGGATAGAGACCACACAACCTGACTCTGCACACAGCTTTTGTGTACAGAGATGCTAAATACCCCAAAATGCAGTGTTTCCATAGGCGGAGTTTCTTTTGTATTCACAGGCTGGGGAGCCTCAAATTCCAGAGGCATTACATGAGCAGTTTTAATGAATTAGTGTCTGGTTTTCCTGCAGCAGATGTGACAAGCAGCTTTATAAGCTGCTTCCCATCGATCGCTGTTTTCCAGCTCTTTTGTGTCTTTCTTTTGCTTAGAGAAAAGCAACGAAGAGCTTGGTTTCTACAGTAACTGCTGCCTACATTCTTGCCTGCAGGCCAATTTCTTTCTCAGTTCCTGCAGCCTGTGCAGGGCTACTGTATTGAATTTCTTTAGGGTTTGTTTTTTTTCTTTTTTTTTCTTTTTTCTTTTTCCTTCTTGCTGGTTTAAATGTCTTACCGTGTAAGAAGAGAGGAGAATGCAGCGGGAATTTGTGATTTTGAGATATGTATTTTTAATTAACCATAGCACCCTTCCATGACTGTAGGATAACCTAAATGTTTTTGCTACTGATCATTACCAATATTTGTGTGGTTGGTATTTAAAGAAAGTGAAATGTCTGACTGCTAAAGTCTGACCTGTGAAATTTTGTGATTATACTTGCATTAATGCTTGCTCTGTAGCATATAAGGGTAGGGGAGGGACGATATCAGCATTAATAGAATCATTTACACTTGCAGCAAAATTTGTTGGAGTTGAGCAACTTCAGGATATGTTGTCTTTTTCAGTCTTGACTCTTAAATGCCCTTAGAGAAATTGTTGTGAACATGAGGTTGAAACTGCATCGTTCCTTATAAAGTTAGCTTTCTAAACAGGAAAGAAGTATGAAACACCATTTCAAACAAGAATGTGCATTCATTACTCAGTTTCTGTTTGCCCTCAGTGGCTTGGGAACGTTCCTGTCGTCGTCATCAATATTCTGTTGTCATAGGATCATTTTTTGACGCAGACAGGCTTGTTCCAGATCCTTCTGAAAGTGGGTTAGTCCACTCCTGCAATCACTACCGACAACTTTTCAAACTTCTTATGTAGTTGCTGAAACATGAAGGGGGGAGTGTGTAAATTAGGTTTCCTGTTGGGGAGCCCTTAAGTTACAGCTAGGTCATGTTTCCAGCCTTTGCTTAGAATTTGATAAAACTATAATGTTGGACAACTTGAATTAACATGAGGCTACAGCAATATTTTATCACTTCTGATGATGCACGGGTCTTTGCTTTTGAATTTTAAGAAATCTGCGCGGATAGGAATCTGAGTGGGTAGAAATCAGTGATTTTTTTCTTTAGAGCAGTTATTCATGGTGGTTTATGGCATTGTGTAGGCAATGATGGCGCACCTGGAGAAACACACAAACGCTTGTGAAAAATATCCAGTGCAGAAAGTAAGAAGTCTAATTGCTGGTCTAAAAATCTGAGGATTTTTTTTGTTGTTGTTCTTTACAGTATTGAAGGTTGACATTGCTACAGAGCCCTCACATTTTCTGTTTGTGGAGGACATGCTTTTCAACTATTGATCTTTAGTCAACGGAAATCAATTGCAAAGGATACAGAGAATTAAGGGAAGCACACGAGGCCATGATTCACCCGCCAGAGGAAAGAATTGCCACTTTAAACGGCATTTGCTTTTGGGTAACCGCTAGCAGTGACCTGACCAGCAGTGGTCACACATAATTGAATGTAAATTTGTGGTAAATTAACCAAATCTGGAGCTAGTTTAAATTGTGGAGGCAGGTAGGAGGAGGCACCTGTATTAAGACAACGTGTGTGTGTACATGTCATTGTAGGAAGTGATGCCGCGTTCCTGCTGGGGTGGTTTTTCACATTGCTGCGCAGGGTGTGGCCAACTGCAAGCAGAAGGACCTTAAAAACTTCCTTTCTAAAAAGCTAGTAGAGGAATTGGCCTTTATGTTCCTCTAATTTAAATTCTAGAAGTAATTTTTTTTATTTTTTTTTTCCCCCTAGCAGTCAATGGGAAAAAATGGGTGTTGCTTTTTTCTACTACAAACACTTAGGAAAGTTTTACAAATGTAATGTTGAAGGTAAAATTTCTGATAGGAGCACAAGGGCGTACCTCATGTTGGTGAACAAGCAGCTATATGAAAAAAATCGCCCAATGAAAAGGTTCTCTCTGTTCAGGGCAATAAGAAAATAATTATCCAATTAGTGTTATAACATACCGGATCGCTGTTTTTCAGTGTATCTGCTATAAAATTAGCTATACTCTCAGCATTTTTCTTATTACAGGAGAATTGTACAGGAATACCTTTACGTGTAATCCTAGAAAATAGTTTGTAAAACAAGTCTCTGAACTGTTATTTGTGTTTAAATACTCAAGGAAATCCTCACTATAAAAATTTGTGCAAGTCTTTTTCTAATACCCTGTATTTTATTAGTAATAATAGCGTATGTTTTACTAGTTTTCAGGGAGCTTTCGCTGTGACACTTTGGATGGATTTATAAGTCTGCCTTCACTGTTAGTTTGCAAAACCAGATTTTTAACTGTTGGGTGCTTCATCTTAAAATTTTGACTCTGTTCTAAGGCATTTCAGTTCAATTTGTCTTTTTAGTAAGTTTTGTTTCTGTTGATTCTGTTTAGGTCTAAACGTGACGATTCTGTTCTGGAAAGTAGTGCAGTGTTGACTTACAGTTCAATTAAACACAGACCAGTCTTAAAAATAAATTCAGAAAGTGAATAATTTAGCGTGCGTGTTCTTGGTGTTGAACAATCAGAAACCTTTTGGTATAATATTCAGGAGATGAGAAAGCTAGAAAAAGTAATCCTGTTTCTTCTGGAAAAGTGTAGGCTGAGTGAAGCAGCCACTTTCTCCGTGGTGATGGAACTGCTTTTCTCCAGGCTAAGAGAAGTTACTGCTTTCAGGTTTCTCCGAGAGATGGAGTCGCATCTCTTCGTACGGGTTTCAGAGTGGTTCGCATGTGTCAGTCTGAGCTGCGAGAGGAACCAAGTTCTGCTCTTTCTTTCGAGACGCGCCTTTTCTCACAATACAAAGGCACAATACACAGACTTTACAAAGACTGAATTTATACGTAATTGTACTTCAGCTTTGTGTGTCTTTTTTTCTCCTCAGTATTTACAGCTGTATTTATAAAGACTCCTCTTTTAAGCCTTGCTCATTTAAAATCTGTTAAAAATAATTGTTAGTTCTAGTTCAATTCATAACTAATTTCCTAATAGTGATGATAATGAAAAAAAGCAGCAAATGGAGAAAAGATCAAGTCGTGGCCTGTGTTCTTGCACACTGAAATTTACCCACAGCAGGAGGCCGTGCGCATCTTAATTTCCAAATGCCGTGTTCCCATGGATGTTTGAATGCTGCCCAGTTTTGACATGCTGGTCTTAGATTTCATTTGCAGATGTTGCTTAGAACAACACAGAGGAAGCCGTACCCTTGTGTAGCTTTCTAACCTTGGAGAACTGGGGTCGGTGCTGTTATTTGTGAGTGACCCGGGATATGGGACAGAGAGCACCCATAGCGGTGTGCAGGCAACGCCAGGCTGGCGGTGGGAGCGGTTCATGCGCTGCAGGGCAGGGCTGTCATCAAGGGCCGTCTGCGGGCTGGAGGAGTGGACCAACAGGAACCTTGTGAAGTTCAGCAAAGACAAATGCCAAATCCTGCACCTGGGGTGGGTGCCGACTGGGAATGCCTGGCTGGGGAGGTCCTGGCGGAGGGGCCGTCACACACGTTCCGGTGCCGCACCCTTGCCACGGTGGAGGCTGGCCTCGTAGTGGGCAGTAACTGTGCCCAGGTTTGGGCCCCCAGAACAAAAGTCCAACAACAAAGGCAGACTGGAGAGGGTGGTGGAGGGCTGCTGAGGTGCTCAGGGAACAAGAACGTGACATACGAGGAGAGGCTAAAGGACCTGGGTTCATTTTGCCTGGAGAAGCCCAAGGGTGGATTTAATTGCAGTCTTCCCCTGCCTGAAGTGGGGTTATGGAAAAGATGGAACCAGGCAGCGCTGACAGGATCATAGTCTGAGGGTGAACGGCTGTAACAGGTTGCAACTAAAGAATTATACCCAGACGAACGGGAAAAACGTTTCACCATTAGGGTGGCTAATTACAGGAATGAATTGCTTAACTTAATCCGTTGAATGCTTCAAAATTTGATAAGACAAGGCCCAGAAAAACCGGACGTACGTTGGAAGTTAGCCCAGCTTTCAGCAGGAGTTTGGACTAGAGACCTTCAAGGTCCCTTCCAAACTCCGTTTCTTGTTTGTTCTATGTGAATGATGTGAAAAACAGGTTTTGTTTGACTTTTAAAATACGATCGAATCAAATGTGCACCTGGAACTGTGCATTGTAGTATCTCACTGGCCACTTAAGCTTCAAAGCATGCTACCAGGAGTAGAAATGAAGTGATTGGTGGTGAGGATTGGTTTTACTGGAGTGATGGGGAAAGCGCAGCTAGCAGATGAGTCGCAAGTGGAATTAGAGAAGGGGTTAGTTACGAATGTCCCTTCATGGAAGGGAGGCCGTATCCTGAAGTGTGGTGATTTCTGTGTTTTCTTAGGTCGCTGATCAAAACCGGGGAGGAGAAGGAGATGTGAGTAGGATCGTCTTAGTCCGCTGTGTTGTCAAAGAAAACCTCAGTAGAAAAAAGTCTGCTGGTACAGGTGTTGTTAATTACCTCAATTTCTCCTGGACGTGAGCTACCCTGTTGCATATGCTTGGTATTTAAAGCATTTGAAGTAAAAAATTGAGGCGGGGGGGCGGAAGAAGGATACTGACAGGGTTCTTTTTTGTGGGTCTTGCCCTTTAAATGTAACAATTTGAAGCTTTCCTTGGCTGTCACTAAACCAACGAGAGTTTGGAAACCTCTCATCTTGTTGTTCTTCTAGGTCTGTTTGAAACATAGGGGGAAGTTATTGGTGTTCAGTAGCATTATCCGTGTAAAAGAATTGAACTGTGGTGTTGTAACTCCTGTGACTTGGAGTTACTGGTGTTGAACCCCCATAATCTATCTGAATGGAGAATCTGGAGGTGCTGGTAATGGAACTGTAGGGAGCAGCTTCTGTCCAATTTCTGTCTTGGTTTTTAAAAGGCGATTAAAATGGACTAATTCAGAGGATACTGAGGCACTGAGTTTCATCGCAGGGCTTACGTACGGGGAGGGAATTGAATTCCTGCTTCGATGTTTTGGCTCCCCAGATGGAGACAGGACGTTTCCTCATTTTCAGTCAGAGGGTATTTTCATACAGGCAGAATTACAGGTATAGAGTTAGCTTTTCCCTGCAGTCCAGACAGAACTGCTGAGGGCAGGTGAGAAAATATTAGAAATACTGATGTGACAACACTAGAATTTACGTGTTTTCTTACAAGATACCTGGCACCCTGCAAAGTTGCTAAACTCTTTCAATAGAGGTAGCACCGAGATCAGCAGGTCTGCGTTTTGCTGGGAGCTGTAGAGGCAGTGATAGTTTTCTAAGGAATAGCTTGAATCGGGTTGGTGCTGCTTATCTGTTTTCTCCCGTCTCATCTTTTCTGGTAGTTAATCCAGAATCAACTTTTTTTTTTTACAGAATAATTAGGATCATGAGTTGCGTTTTAGGTGTGACGCCCTAGCCGCGATTTCCTAGATTGTAGACTGTCTGCCTTCCTTTCTGGTGCTCTGTAGAAAGTACAGCACAAGTACTCTTAATAATAAACATCTGAAGTTATTTAAACGTGGGTACCGTGAATAGTTGTTTGAAATGCATGAAGTATAACAGTGGCACATCAGTTAAATAGCTTATTTGGTTTTGTCACTTAGATACCTACCACGCAAGCTTTTCATCATGTAACTCTCTAAACAGAGATGTTTTGTAAACTTTTTTTTTTTTTAAGAGTCTGTTGGACAAGTTGTGTCTCTGTTCAACTTCCTGCTCTGAATGGCATCATCCTATAAAGGAAGAATGGTAGTTGAGTAAAGGAGCTATAGAGTGACAGTTTGCAATATTACTCCTTTTCTTTTCTTTTTTTTTTTAATTTTTTTAAGGTGGGTTGTATGGATGAATTTCTTCTATGCCAACCATCCTGTGCAAGTACATCGTAAATCTATTGTAAGCACTTTAAAGAGTGAGTAAAATCAACTTCAGTTTGCTACAGACTAAATGTTTGAGCAGGTCTCTACCTCTGGATGTGCTGTGGTTTTTGTTTAGTTCATTGTATCATTAAAGAGTATGCCAAAACCAACTTGATTCTGATTTTGGAAATAAATACAATATGTTTGCGTTAATTCAAGTTACTCAGAAAATCTGTTGGTTGGTTAATATACACTTTTCATTCCACTTTTTGGCTATATTTCAGCTATTAAAAATATGCTTCTATTAAGAAAAACTGTTTGCAAATATGAATCAATTGACAGATGCGGTCTTTTGATAATATGATGATTCAGGTGTGGACGTGTTTGAACCAGATAGCGATTTGTAAGTATCTTGTGTCTTCCTTAACAACACCATCCTTTGATTCAGCGTGTGAAATGTTGTGAACTGCAACAGTAAGAGCTTTAGGTTTTAATATAGTTCCTGACTGTAAGTTCCAAGTTTGTATAGCACTTTTATTACCTGTACAGTACCTTCAGTTCATCAGAGCTTGTTTTTTGGTTTGTTTGCTTGTTTGTTTCCAAAGCCAGTTGATGTTTGAGACCAACATTTCTCAGCTGTTCTTGGGAATCTCTGCTTTGGTCTTATCTGTCAGCAACCTTCCCTTACTGTTTTTGCAACGGATGCCCACAGGGAAGATAATACATGAAGGTGGCACAGTAGTGTGAGAAGGGAGATGTGCAGTGTATGTGTTAGTGTTTGTATTTCTGGGACGTACGTTTAAGTTGTGAAGAGCTACCTCCTCCTGGCCCGTACCCCCCCAGCACTGCGGGACACTGGCTGTTCATTATCTACTGTCTTTTTCACTAGGCAACAAGATCCCTAACCGGTGAATGAGAAAGTTATGTCCAGTTGCTCCTGCATTTCTTTTAAGTTGAAATAAGTTTGGTCTGAAAAGTATTAAGTAAGATTTGCAGGTATGGAATAGCCTCGTAAAATATCTCGAACAGGTGATTCTAATGTTGAAGCCTGTCTCTGTCAAAGAAATATTGCTGTTTGATTTCCCACAGTGATTTTTATTTAATCTTTCTGATTAGGTCTTTAGCAAAAAGGACGCCTTTGGCTACCCTCTTTTGGCATGCCCTTGAGGAGTAGTATTGTCATTATTGCTGATTAACTGAAATGTTTAGAAAACATTTTTATTAGCAAAGCAGCTGAGACCTCTTTCAATTGTTGCTAAAACAATACAGGCAGAAAATACTTTCTACTAGAAAAAGTACAGTAGCAAGCTCTTACTGAAGATAATAAAAAAAAAACCAAACCTGAAATCGGTCCACTTTCTCTCTGAAATGCATCTGCATTTTTTTGGTGTGGATTCTGTTCCTAATTTAGTACATTGAGCATGTTTCAGAAATAGGTCGCCTGTTAAATTCAGACATAGTCCATACCGAGAAGTAAGGCAGAGCAAAGGAACGTCATCGTTGCTTCTTTCTCTTTTTCCTCATGCTTGGGTGTGTATTGTAGGAAAAAAGAATCACTGCACCGTGTGCACTTTGCAGGAAATGTGGTAAAAATGAAATGCGTTCTTTGTTTTATAAACACCCTTTAAGAAATAGAAACCAAAGCATGTGAGAATTAATACTTTTAAGGCTTCTCGTCAGCTTAATGTTCCTTCCAATTCTTACATCATTTTCATGTTCAGTGCATTTATTTGTTCAGAGAAATGATCGCTTTTGTGGACAGTCTGTGGTGTCTTGCGTCCGTAGCTACATTTCTTAGGCCTGTTCCAGTATGCTAGAGTTTCCTTTCTTTATAAAACCAGATTTACATAGAATCACTTTAAAAACATTTTCTAAGGTTCATTTCTAGGTAATATTATCATTTGAAAGTCCTCTTCGTCATGTGGAAGAGGTGTGTAAATACAATTGTGGGTTTAGTGCTGAGTGTAGTCTGACGGCTTAATTAAGGAAGAGAAGATAGTGAAGTTATTTGAACTGCGTTTTTGTGGATGCTTTTGTTGAGAGAAAATTAAGTTTCTTGTTTGCTCAATCTGTTTATTTACTGAGAAGTTATAAATAGCCTATTCTGTTTAATTGGGTTAACTGCTCAATGCTTACATAGAGAGATGAGAAAAGGAAAATGTTCAAAGGTGCGTTAATTGTATTTTATTTTCCAATTGTAAAAAAAAACAAACAAAAAACCCCGCATTGTTAATTGACTTCATATTCAGATTATAATCAGTCTTTAAATTTGGGGGTGCAGTATTTGGTCATTTATGAAAGTGGGAAGTTGATTGAATTTGGCTCTTACATTCAGCACTGCCAAAACAGATACCTGAATGTGGTACAACAGCACTGTACCCTGTAAATGATCAGAATTAGGATTGATAGGTGTCTAATTTAATATGTGTTGCAAGAGAAAAGAAATCAAAGCTTTTAGTTAGAGCAGTTTATGAAGCGGGTTAGGCCTCAGATTTGCATACATTTATGCTTCTGATTAATTTTGATTATCATGGACATATTTGTTCATTTGCAGAAGCTGTTCTTTGACATCACAAAACAATAGCCTTTTGTCTGCAAAATGGAACTTCTTTTAGTTGCAAGATGAGGATGAACCTCAGGAAATTTAGCAATTACACATAAACTGCCCTTGTTACAAGTAATTGCATTTGCTTATATTTCTTTCCAAATTCTAAAATTACTTACTCGGGGATCTTTTTCTGGTCACATTGATCTTTCTATATGATTGGTGAAATGAAGGTGGATACAACTAATTACGTAAGATAGCGTACCTTTTTATGTTTAAGTATGGAGATGTGTGCAAGCTATGCAAAAAATCTTACATTCTGTAAACAAGTGGCTTACATATTTGTTTTTCATTTTTCAGCTGTACTTTCAGGTTTCCCAGCACAAACATAAAGATAACATTCACAGCTCTGTCCAATGAAAAGAGAGAAAAACAGGAGGCCCCGGAGTCCCCAGTGAAGCCTGTGCAACCCCAGATCTCTCCCTTAACAATAAACATTCCAGACAACATGGCTCACCTGATCAGCCCTCTCCCTTCTCCCACAGGAACTATCAGGTATTTAAACCCTGCAGATTGAATATAGGGCAATACATGGTTACAGAATTAAGACGATTTTCTGATTGATTTTGAGTATCTTGCAGTAAAAGCTCAGCATTACCTGCCTTGGAGAAAACTACCATTCTGATAGCTGTGAAAGTAGTTGCATGAGCAGCCTTTAATATTTAAATGTAGCATGTTAAACGTGTAACAGTTTGCTCAGGATTCTTACAACATTCTTACAACAAAGGAGCATGTGTTTTACTTGCATTCCAGATGACTCTAGATTGTTTTTGACTCTTGAATGCTTATGGGAACACTTTAAATGAGATAAGTCTAAATTATACCATTTTTAAACATTCTGGTAGTCACTGTCCCCCTTAAGTTTATCAACAGAAAAAAATATTTTTTGGTTATCATTAGTGTGGAAAATAGACTGATTTTTTACTCCAGAATATGATTTATTTTTGATTGGTCATTACTGGAAGTAAACAGAGGATTTGCTTAAAATGAACTGTAGCATGAGAAGTTTAATATGGGGAGGTCTTCTGCAGGGGAGGTTAACTTTTCACTTGCTGTGCTGCTTAATTTGATAATTGTAGCCATTGTCCGACTTGTTATTTGGGACCAAATTCAATTAAACATGAGCTAGCTGTCCTCGCAAATTGGTAAAATCAGTTTAGGTAGAATTTTCAAAATTCATAGAAAGTTGAGGAGCAAGTTTCACTTAAAGTTATGTTTCAAAACCACACACATGCTTTTGAAAATTCTTTACCCCCCTCATTTCGTGAATCTTCACTTGACTGAAGGGCTGTTAATGATTGATTTTTAAAAATGTAGATCCTGTTAGTGAAATTCGACTGTAAGGATAATTGACTTCTTTTGTGCTTGTCAAGATCTTGATCTCAGTGTTGTGTTTAATGAGATCTATAGAAATGGTGGAAGTAGAAAGAAAAGAGATCTAGACGTGACTGTATAACAGGTTTGCTTTCTTATTAAAATTCAGGGAAAACATATTTTGCCCAAGAAATGACAGAGCAGCTCATAAATATTTCAGATAATATCACATATATCACTGCAGTCTTTGCCTTGCTCTGAATTTTGTAATTCTCTTCAGGGTGTTCATGCACCTGTTGAGTATAGTTTATTACAAAAAAAAAAAGGACGACAGTTTTGAGTCTATTTTGAGAGCAAAGCATGACAGTTTCTCTTCAAATCATCCTGTTTTATAGAAGACTTGTAAACTTGCTTTGATTATACCATATGTGTCGCTTTGTCAATATATGCTAAAGTGAGCTCAGTAGAAGGATGTTGTCAGTTGGTATGTAAAAACACAGAACAGCAGTGACCTATATTAAAAAAAAAAAAAAAAAAGAATTAGTTATATGTTTTAGCTCTAATCAAGGATTCTTCCATACAACAAAAATCCAATCTACCTTGTATAGTGTATCACTGGTAGCAAATTATTGGTGCTGGATGTCCGATGATGGGAAACTCAAGTTCAATAATTTTTTTTTTTTTTAAAATATATTGCCCAATCTACAGTGCCTGCCATGTTTCTGTACATACAGAGGGAGATAGCAAGAAACTTTAGAGGTCAGACAGATAAACAAAACTTGGCAGATGTAAATTTGTTAAAGCTTTATTGTGTAAATCTAAAGAACGTTCTCTAGCTTTAGATGTTTTAAAGCATAGATTCAAGTTAGGTTAAAGATTGTCTTTGGAGATAAGGCTGGTTCTGGGGGCACAGCAGACTTTGCCATTCTAATGCTTAGTTAAGTTTTGGAATTGTTGGGGACTCTGTTGAAATCAGTTACAATATAAATCTCTGAGAAGTATGTGCCCTTGTAGAGAACTGCTGGAGTTTTTTTGAGGAAGGGGACAGACATCACTCACTCACTGTCTCTTTCTTGTTGGCAAAAGGGAAATTGTAGAAGGAAGACCATTTTTGTGCAGTTGTAGTTCCTGTGGGATGCGCAATGCAGGGAAACTACCATTAAGAAATTGCTCAGTGGAATTAATACCGTTTTAGCTTTGTTCTTCTGTGATGGATAGCAAAATGTGAGGTATCGAGATCCACTCCTTTCCTTTGCTTGGTACTTTTACTTTGTAATAGTGTGTTTGCTCTGTTGACCTAATGCTGAATGAAATCAGATAAGTCAGTGGCGATGCATCCTATTTATGGTTTATAATTTTTATACATAAATATATGCGTGTGTATGTAGATGAACACACTTGCAAACACTTAAAATAATGTTTTAGATTTAAATGAGAATCAAAACTTTTTTTGCCTCACTGCTTGTTATATTTTCTCAACTGTGCAAAATACTGCACAGGAGAGGATCTTTTTTGAGCAGACTAAATACAAGCATATGGCAGAAATTTCAGGCAAGATGCGTTTCTTGTTTCAAACGAATGTCTTAAAATGTGTGGTTGCTTATGTAGTTAAAATGGACTTTTCCATTGGCAAATCTTACACAAATACAATACAGCCTAATAAACCAGTTAATCCTTTTTCCTTTGAGAAGGAAAGCCTGAGCTTCATTTGACAGGTTTCTTCCCGCAGTGATTTTAATTCTCATGGATGAGTTAGAAAGGCTTGGAAAATGGGGTTTATAATGGGAATACTGACAGACCCTTAACTGTAGTCTAGAAGTGCTGGTAGTGGCATTTTCTGCAATAAGAGCTTTTAGATTAAATATAATGTGGTGATATACTGTATAACAAAATAGTAGGATCTTCTTTTTATGCTCTACAGTGCTGCAAATTCCTGCCCATCTAGTCCCCGTGGTGCAGGCTCTTCAGGGTACAAAATGAGTCGTGTAATACCATCTGACCTACATTTAATGGCTGACAATTCACAGTCAGAAAATGACAAGGAAGCATCGGGTGGAGATAGTCCAAAGGTAAGCATTGCTTGAAATCAAAAACATGAATTAAATCGTAAGTGAATGTAATACTTCTGAAATTTTGTTAGCCAGAGTATATGCACTAAGTCATAATTCAGCATTTCAGACTTGAGAAATAATTTTTAGGTTTTTGTGATTAGACATGACATTTATTTTGATGCTCCCCTTCCTCCCTCACCTCTGCAGAGGGTCTGTATGTATATATAATTATATATCTGTTTATAGGCATTTGAAAATTATTTAATGTTGTTTGTTTCTCCAGATTTTTTAGTTATCTTAAAATCTACTAAACAGAAGAGCAAAATTGTCTTAGTTTTTCTGCTTGAAGATTTTGGTTGTCCAAAAGTACCTTAAATCAAGTTAGTTGTGTTTTGTAACTTTTAATTTATAAAGGGATGTGTATGTTTTTAAATTTTATTGATGTAGACTTTTCTTTTTCTCCTATAGGACGACTCTAAACCACCTTACTCCTATGCACAGTTAATAGTTCAAGCAATTACAATGGCACCTGATAAGCAGCTTACACTAAATGGAATTTATACGCACATAACTAAAAATTATCCATACTACAGGACAGCAGACAAGGGCTGGCAGGTAAACTTGATTTCTAGAATGTTTTTTTTGTTGTTGCGAAAAGTGCTGGCAGCTGTACTTGGTCATAAGTCAGTTGGCGAGCCTAACAGCTCAATAGAATTTGTCAAATGAGTGTTCATTAAGATTTTTTATGTCTTTTTTTTTCTGATTGTAACATCTCCAACAAAGTAGGGAATGTGCATTATTTTGTATTTGAAGCATTGCTTCATTCATGGAATGGTATTCTCTGAACCTCTGGGAGTGATACATACAGACTTCTGGGAAACAATACAGTTAGTACTGTGGATTTAAGTGTATGTATGCTATCTAGGAATGTGGTTGTGTTCTGTTATTTATAGTAGTATAAACAGAAGTATTGTTATCTTGGGATAAAATTAAGATATTAAATGTGGCAAGTTCAGGTTTATTTGAAAATTGGGATCTTGACCATGCAATACAGTGAAGGAGCAAGTACGTGTTATCTGTTGTTATCTTGCACTATGTGCCCTTTTTCATTTCTGCAGTAGTCCATTTGTGAACTTCATTATTTCTCCACTGAGTTAGACCAAACCCTTCAATTCCGTAGAATTAATTTCTGCTTTCTTTTCATATTTTGAAGAGACCAGCCTCAGCATTTGCCAGGATGACTAACCGAGTATGAATCAGTCTGGCATTGTCTTTCCAGATACGCATAAAGGTTCAATGCCTTTGCTGCTGTTTTTAGTTCAGCGAAGGACAGAAGAGCACAATTAGCAGGACTGGCCAGTTTGCCTGTGTAACATTCAGACTGCACTGTCGATCATGAAGTATCAGTTTCACAGTGTTGCTCTTAGTACAGTCATGATCTGCAACAGGCACGCTCTGAAGTTATTTTCAGGGAAATAACATTTGGAGGGACTGGGGGAGGGGAAAAGTGAGGAAGCGTTAATACTCGCTGTACAATAGAAGACTAAAGAATACATGCCTTCTTAGTAGAGAAATAGATTTTAAATATTAATCACATACTTATTTGTCATAGAGCCTATCTGGAAGTTGAATCACTCTTAAGAGAATTCCAGGGTTAATGGGGAATGTCACTTTTACATGCTTTTTGCTTAATGGCTTCGCTAGTAAAGGACTTAACTCTTGTTATGGCTAGGAAGTACCTATAAGATTTTTTTCCCCCTCTCTCACATAATCAGTGCAGAATTCTGGCTGCAGTCATACTGACAGATCCGTTTTAGCAGTAGGATTCTGTTTATGAAATGTTGGTGTACTTTTTGCTTCCTATTCTGAAATACCTTGAGTATCTGTGTGTATAATGCTTCCTTATGTAAGCATCAGGTAACCACACATACACATACATTGTAATGCACAGTAAAAGAATTTTGTCTTAAAACAGCATATGTATTTAGATGTAGAACACTTCACAAAACCAGGGTAACAGACGCAGCAGTTACCTGTCAGGGTAACTGACAGGTGTGGACCTCACGTATCAACAGCTCTGCTAGCTTTTAGCCATCAGGTATTAGATTATAGTTAAGGTGACTTATCTGATTGATGCTTTAAATAATATTTGAGGCTATATATGCGTATTATTTAAACCAGAGAGTACATACATGTATATAATGTCCCAATCCTATACCTTAGTAAGTAGTGTTGAGGTATTCATATCCTTTATTATAAAAAAATTCTCATCTTATTGAGGACTTGAGCACTCTTCTTTGTGAACTTATTTTAGCAGGTACTTTTGGATCTACTTTTATTCTAGCATATGGAGAAATAAATACAATTTATAAACATGTTCTTGGCATCTTTCTAGTTCTGTTTCAATTTTTGGCAGCGAAGACCATTTCTGGTTTCATCAGTTTGCATTTAAGAAACCGTACATGGTTATCATTTCTTTAAATTTTCCAAATTTGCCATCAGGGTCGCAAATGCAGACATATAAGCGGGATTTTGAGGAGCTTTTGTTAACGTAAAGCTTTTTCTCCATTTTCCCCTGTTCTCCCACAAGTAGGTCAGTATGTATTGCTATACTTACTTTCCTCTGGTTCAGTGATAATGTTTAAAAGGATTTGGGGTTTATATATTTAAATTTAAAAAAAAAAAAGTGCACAAAGCCAAGTATAGGTAGAGACACTTCAGAGTGTTAGCAGTTTTGTGCATCTCTTTGATCAGAGTTGTGTTTGTTACAGCAAAGTGAGGATAAAGTAATTGCAAACTAGAGTGGAGTAGCAAAGATCTCATTGAAGAGCTGTTTTAGGACCTAGTGCCATTTGTTGTTTTCCTAGACATACTAAATCCTTGGCTCCTTTTTTGAGACAGACTGGACTGTGGGTGAACTCCCAACAATCTAGCCATGTTTGGAACTTGTGTAATTTAACCTTTTCCTTCTATATTGCGGAACAGTAACAGAGGGTAATCATGTAAGATCAGAATCGGCATATTCTGTATTTTGCTGGGCCTCGTAGTACAATCTGATATTTTCCTTGACACCTGGGGAAGGGTGGTATATGAGGACTGCTAATTTTTTTTTTTTTTACACTGCATTATGCTCAAATATTTGTAGTGTTCTAACAGTTTGTTGCGATCACCGTGTTTCACATTAACATACTGTTTTTTAATTGTTGGCAAAGATGTGAAAAATGCAAGAGTCCTCTCAGGTTTATGGCACTGCCTTTGCAGTGCTCTGACTCCTGTTGAGTTAAGGAATTAAAGAGCTGAACCCCGAGTCTCCTGTAGTACAAACTGCTGCAGTAGGCCACATTCTGACTTGAAAAAGTTATATGAATTCTACATATTTTTTTATGTTCCATAGAATTCAATACGTCACAATCTCTCTCTGAATCGTTATTTCATCAAAGTACCACGTTCCCAGGAAGAACCAGGCAAAGGCTCATTCTGGAGGATAGACCCTGCCTCTGAAAGCAAATTAATAGAGCAGGCTTTTAGGAAAAGGCGGCCTAGGGGAGTACCTTGCTTTAGAACCCCTCTGGGACCACTCTCTTCTAGGTAAGGAAAAACAGATGAACAAAAAGACTATGGCTGTTGTTTAATCTTCAGGCTGATACAGACTTGATAGTTTTGGATACAGTCACAAGTTTAGTAATTTAATTTCATCCAGACTCATTATTTGAATTCTGTATGATTTACTAGGAGGCTACCCCATACACTAGGTTTGTTTTTATTGCTTGTTTTTAGTGTTAAAGAACTGACTCAGTTTGCATAACTAACTGTCAGATTGTTAATGTAAGCAAGCCTTGCTGTACCTTTGTTGGTTTTTTTTTTTTTTTACAGAATCATAATTTTAATTTCTAACTGCCATCTACTGCGTTTTAAGACAGTTGGCAAAGAAAATGATCAAATACAAGCTACCATTTTATTGAATTTAGAAATTACAAGTATGCATTTAGTTTGATAATGTTTGAGCAGAATTCATGATGATGCTGGGGAAATACATGGGTTTTAATTCCCTTTGTAAAGTTACGGCCTTTCTGCTGGTGCTGTTTTTTTTGACTTGCCCTTTAGACAGATTTGCTCATCATCCTTCTCCACCAGAAGAAATGTTCATGTTTCGCAGATTGTTTAGAGAATCACCCTAAGAAGGCATCCAGCCACTTCTGTTCCATTAACTATACCTGAAGTTTGCTTTTAAATTCTGTTCTTGTTTAACAGAAGCTTTTTAAAAGATCATCAAAACTGCTTTGGGTTGTAACTGTACTTGCCAGAAGGCAGAGGTGCCCTCCTGTGGGCAGTGTGTGTTACAGTCTCTTTTAGAGGAAGGTCACTGTCTTTCACAGTTCAGAAGTTAAAACACATCAGCTGCTGCTTTCATTTTCAAATACAGAAGTGCCCCAGCCTCTCCTAATCACTCTGGAGTGTTGTCTGCGCACTCCAGTGGAGTCCAGACCCCCGAGAGTCTGTCCAGGGAAGGATCTCCAGTCCCAATGGAACCTGAGCCTAGTGCTATCCAGCCAAAACTAGCGGTAATACAAGAAGCGCGATTTGCACAGAGTGCCCCAGGTGAGGAATCCTGAAGTAAGCATTTGGGGGTTGGAGATGGGAGAGGGCTAATGTATAAATATTGCCAAGGCTTCACACGTACACCAAAAAAGAAACAGTAAATATTTAATCTCTTAACATTTAGAGAAAGCATTGAAAAACACATAAACATACGAGATAAATACTGTTTGCAGACATGCAGGCTGTGTTATCTGTGTGTTCCAGAACCCTAGATCACTTTGTTACTAAGAGGAGATTGTGCTTCTGTCCTGTACAGGACTGTACTGTCTTGTAATAGTTGTCACTTCCTTTGGAAACATATTCTTTCTGGTTTCGGAAAAAAAAAAAAATTAACCGAGGTTAGAGAAATAAGGAAATGTCTAGCATGCATCTGTGGTCGTTTCATCCTTTCAGTGCTGGGGATAAGAAGATTTGCAAGACTAAAGAGAGAAGGAATAAATTTGCATGATAAGAATTTTCCTTTTTAAAAAGAAAGGAGGGGAAGGTGTGATGGAATAAGGATTTATTTCTTTAGTTGATACACTTTTGCCATCCGGTTTCTTGGTGGTGTTCCTACAAAAGTAGCAGTGACCATTCTGTGACAAAGGCAAACAGAGTCCTTAGTGGAGACCGTGCTTCCCCCAGCCTAGGAAGCTGGGAGTTTTGCCGCTGCAGAAGTCCTCCTCGCAAGGCATGGAGCACGTATTAGTTCCCATCTGTGGAAAGTAGTTTTACTGATTGAATATTAAACGTAGCTGCAGTAGTATGGTTGCACTTGCAGGGGCATGGCGAGGGGGCTTTTGCCCAAATGATGTGCAGCTCTTACTGAGCTAACACGGCACTTACCTTGGATATGTGGCTTGGAATAGGCATGTGTCATAATCTTTATTGTCCGTTTTTATCTTTTGGATCACTCAGACATTAGTGAAGGAGGTCGTTAATCCTCTGAGGCTTTAGCGTTAAGTTTAAAAGAATGACTGCCTTAAATGAAATAATTAAAATTAGCGGCCTAATTTTTATCTCTTTCTTGATAGGATCACCTCTATCTAGCCAACCAGTTTTAATTACTGTACAACGGCAGCTACCACAAACTATTAAACCCGTCACCTACACTGTTGCAACTCCTGTGACAACATCAACATCCCAGCAGCCTGTAGTTCAGACAGTTCATGTTGTTCACCAAATACCAGCGGTGTCTGTCACAAATGTGACTGGATTAGCACCAGCAAACACTTACACTGTAGCTGGACAGGCAGTAGTCACGCAAGCTGCGATGGTAACCCAGCCCAAGGTAGAACCTCAAGAGAATGGAGACCACAAGGAAGTAAAAGGTGAGAACCTGTGGAGTTAGTTGCTCTGGTAGCTCTTTATACAGAAGGATTATTATTTGAAATTTACTTCGAGATGAACGCTTGAAATGCTTGGCTAAAACTGAAGATTTTGCATCATAATTTCTCACATATGTTGGACCTAGTAATAAAACAGTATGCATCTTCACTGAGGGTTGATGTAGCAAAAGTAAATGAATTTTTAATGCTTTCTTGTTTTTACCAATGTTTTATCATCTGTTTTTCAGTTAAAGTGGAGCCTATACCTGCTATTAGTCATGCTACAATAGGAGCTGCTAGTCGTATCATTCAAACATCTCAGACCACACCCTTACAGACAGTTACTATAGTGCAACAGGCACCTCTAGGTCAACACCAGCTACCAATAAAAACTGTAACGCAGAACGGAACGCACATAGTACCTATCACCACTGCGATACAAGGACAGGGCAATGCTGGTATGTATTGTGTCAAGATGTTCTGTTGCTTTGTAAATGTTAAAACCTCAAAGTGGCCAGTGATGAATTTTTGAAATACGTTCTTGTATATTTTGTAGTTGTACTGGAAACCAAGTTGTACAGAAAATTTTGATTACGGCCTTGTATAAGATTGGTCTTCGTAAGAACCAGCGTTTCTCTTCATTGATGATTACCTGAAGAGCTATTTATTCTCTTTGTAGTCGTTATAGGGATGTACTTAGTGGTGACAACCCATCCTCCCTCATCATTAAAGCCAGGATATAAACAAGTTTTAAAAGAAGTTCCTGTAAGATGATGCCATTAAAATGGTAACTGCTCCCCAGATGATTTGTCAAGAACCAACCAACAGGAAAGCAGGACAGAACTTGCTTGTGGGTTGGCTTTTTGAACTGTTACTTTTTTCTTATGTTTTTACTGAACCTGTGCAGAAGCAAGGCACTATAATTGACAGGAATTCTGCAAGATTTTGAGATTCTTCTTCTCTGTCTGCATACTATCTTTCCCCTCTCAGACTCAGCAGTCTGAGTGGCTAGCAGTACTTTTTCGTGATTTACATTATGCGGAATTTTTTATAACTTACAGAGATACATTCAGTTTTGGTTTGGTTTGCAGGTGCTAGAGCTTCTTTCAACAGTTCACTTTGAGATGTTATCTGCTGCTGCAGTAGCTTTTTTGTCATAAAGTATGTTTATGGAAATTGATATAGCCTAAAACTATTTATTACATGTATTTCAGCTCTAAAATCTTACTTGTTTTGTTTCCTTTTCACTCTTCTTCCATCTCTGACATTGGTTCTCCTACTAAAGTTTAGTATTTATAGGTCAGTGTTCTGTCTGCTTCCACTTCATCTCAGTGTAAGTAAAGCAAAAGCAGTTACTGTCAGATTTGATACGCACTTGTTTTGATCAGAATTGAGCCAATAGTCATGTGAAGTATTTTCTGAAGTATTTGTTCTACATGGCATGCTAGGTACGAAACAGTTTGGTTTCTTGCAGTGGTAATAGTCCAGGTATTCTCAAAGATAGTTACTAAGAACAAATATAACAACTTGAGCAGATATGAATTCCTTGTGCACTTCATGTTTAAAGTCCAGTAACAGGGACTGCAGTACAATTCTCAGCAAAGCTGTGGTGCTCAAAGAAAGGGGGCTTGTGTGTGAAAAGCAGTTTGATTGGCAATGTTTAGATAAATTTTCATGAAAAGTAACGAACATGTAAATATGTAATTAGTATTTTATATTATTTGCAAAGGTATTTGAATAGTCGGTTTAATAAAGTCAGAGTTGATATTGAGAAACAGACTATTATCAAGTAGAGGGAAAGAACCTTTGGATGCCTCAGAAGATTGAAGGGACTGTGCCATTGGTGGTGACTGGTGTACTGTTTTTTCCATGTAACAACAAAGATTAAAGTCTGGTATAGCATGTTTGAACTGTATGCATCTCTGTTGATGTAGTTCAGATGTGCTCTTGAATCTAATCAAATAGGTAATTTCTCAACCCTTCTTGTTAAACCACTGCCTTTTTCCTTACATTCTGGGTAAATGCATATTTTTCAAAGAGGAATCGATGCTTGAGCTGTCTGCATCTCCTGGCTGTGTGAATTGCACAGCTTTTGCTTAATAACTCGTGGCTAGAGATGAATACGACGTGGTGGTGCTCTCCTTCCCAGCTGAGCAGTGCATTCTGTGGTGATCCGTACACATGGGCAGATCCTGCTCAAAGGGGATCTTGAATTCCCTTCCCAGTTCTGTCACAAATTACTGTGTAGATTGGCTTTAAATCATTTAATCTTTCTGTGTCTTTAGCTCCACACTGACAAAATCGAGATACTTTCCCTTTCTCCCACCTTTGTCCATATCTGTATGATTGCTGAGTGATTTAGAGTAGCGTCTTTCAGGTTTGTACAGAGGTTAAATGGTTGGACCTGAATCTCAACTGAGACTGTTAATACTCCACTGTAGTGCAAATAAAGGAACTCATCGTTTTGATGAAAATGCAAATTTGCTTTCAGTATCATCTGTTTTGACCAGGATTAGGGTGCTGAAATTTTTATTATCTTTTTGCAGCTGCTGCAAGTCCTTTGCATATGTTAGCAACCCATGCATCCGCATCGGCATCGCTTCCAACAAAGCGCCAGAACGGAGACCAGTCAGAACAGCAGGAACTCAAACGTATCAAAACAGAAGATGGAGAGAGCATAGTCATAGCTGTTAACGTGGACACCCCATCTGTGGCAGTGAGCGATAAAGGCAGCCAGAACTAGAAACTTAGAGGAGTTTTCTTTTCTTTTTTTTTTTTTCCTTTTAAATAAACTCCATGGTGCCAAAAGGAGACACAAATATAACACCTAAAATGTTGGAACATGTTCTCACGCAGTGGGGAAAGGGGCCCTGTGATCAGACTTCAACTTTCAGCACTGAAAAAAAAAAAACAAAAAAACAAAAAAAACAAACAACACAGGTGGCCTTAAAACTTGGTAATTTAAAGTCAAACTGCAAAACATCTTGTTCCAGAGGCTGTGACCCCCGCTCCTCCCTGCCCCCTACTGAACTGTGTACACTGAGAAATCCAGTGTTGGGGAGGGCTGCAGCTTTAAAAAATCTTTATCAGATTATTTTAAGGACTGAGTATCTCAGTGTAACGGCAGCATGATAAGCGCTTAGTGTGAACTGGTTTCAAACGATTGTATATTCCTTAAAGGGAACAGAGGCAAGGAGCCATTTCCTACATCTTGGCAGCTAGCCTTTCATAATGACCTACCCGATGCAGTTGTTGGTAGATATGCAGTATTTTGTTGTTCACATGTGGAATTAGAAATTTTTGAGGTGTATTTTCATTTCTTTGCAAAATAATGGGGTCTTTGACATTTCAAATCACTCCATTTCTACTCCGGAAACTTTGGAATCACACAATACTTTTCATGTGAAATTTTGTTTGGTAAAAAACTGAATGTAGGGTTTTTTTAACCAATGGAATGATTTACTTTTGTCTGTCCTGTTAAAGTTCAGATAAAGCTACTTTATTACATCTGCAAATTTTCATATTTTAGCAGTTGCCTGATAAATTTAATCAAATTTTATTACCATGTGTAGTGATCAAATGCTTCTTCGGGCTTGCATGTAACTGATTAGAAATTACAATGTAAATGAGCCGTTAACTGACGTAAAGAACTGCTATGAATTTGACCAGAGCTGCACTTATCTGTTTCTCTTTCTGCTACCTTTTGCTGTTTGTTACTTTGTGTTGACTTTGACTGTCCCTGGCATATTTTTCCAGTCTAAAGTAAAACAAGAGTCTCGCTTAATATTGTGTATGTTTAAGATAACAGACTGTTCTTCATTTAGAAAAGATAAAATTCTTTATCACAAGTCCTTTTAAAAAGAGAGTAAAATTATCTTGTCAGAGGTATATTCGATATTTTTAAGCTTAAGCACCCATCAGTAGAAATTAATCTGACCAGTTTCTCCGTAACACTTTTGATGTCATACACTGACCTTTTGGGGTCTCCATTAAGAGTAGCTGTTGTGGTTTTCTAACAGTGGCTACCATATTATTATAATAAAAAAAATTTTTTTAAGTGTGTGTTCTGCAGTTGAACATATTTTAAAATGTATTGGTAATTTCTCACTTTAATTGTGGTAATAGATTCCACTTACATTTCGAAATTAAATTTAAAGGTAAGGCTGCTGTTCAGTCGTTAATTCACATAACGTCTTATTTCTTCATGCAGTAAGGTGAGTGAAAGCTAGATAGTTAGCTTAATTTGAATCTCATTTTTGTCATTTTCTGTAATAATGATGCATTATTTATATTTCCTTTTCCACTACAAAAGGAAAAAAAAATGTATTTTCTTGATGGACTGAACAGTTTGGAGTGGTTTATTTAGGCAGCTTTTGGGAACTATTTACCTAAAGACCAAATATGAGAAATCTGTACAAGTTTTGTGTTCATCCACAAAATGGAACTGTTACAATGTCTCTGCAGATAATACATATTAAAAATCTATGAAAAAAAAACTCTACACAAGCTGAATTTATAACAGGCATTTAAAAAAGGGCATAACCTGAAAAAGAAACATTTCTGTAAAATTGCAAGATTTTCTTTAGAGGTTTTAAAAATAAATAAAAGTAAAGTTTTAACATACATTTTTTAAGAAAAAAATCCAGTACTAGTAATTTAATTTGGTGTTGAATGAATTGACTAGAATGTGGTTTATTTTCAGAAGTGAGAATCTGTTCGCAACTAGGGCTAGGTGAATAATAGTGTATAAGATTTTTTAAAATAAAATTAAATTTTATTCAGCAAATTAAGTTGAAATTACTCAACAAGCGTGTTTGAAAATATGTATGTATATTTTGGTGATTAATCCAATTTATGTTGACAATGCCAAAGGAAACGGTATCAGTCCAAACAAGCCAAGGTGATCCTTACAATCCGTTAATGGTAGGCGAGCTGTAAATCGCAACTTCTTGGGTAGAGGGGACACGACAGCGTGGTCTGGGTCCTGATTCTGTCGCATGTTGTTGTTTTGTGCTTTTTGGTGCCTGTGGAATCTGGCAGAAGAATGCGCCTTTGTTCAGGTGGATAAACCCTTTGGAGAAGCTGTGCAGTGTGGGAACACTGCTTCCGTCCTTGTGTAAAAGTCACGTGCTTACCCTGCTTGTGGTGATACCGAGGAACGCTCGTGTGGGATCATCTCTGATCTTTTTGACTGTTGCAGACTTCTGTCTTACGTGTCGGGCCTTTCGAAATCGAGTAGCGGGGTTGTTCAAGGAACACTGTTCCCTGTTTTGTTTATGTATTTATGTGCTTCCCACTATTACTACAGTGACGATTACTGCGTAATATCAAAGGCTGAATGAGACTGCTGGCACACTGCTGCTTTTGAGGTGATGCTCCTGACCTTTCTTAAGTTGGTCTTACGTGCTGATCGTCCTGGACTCCTGTAGTCAATATGAACTTTATTTTGCAAATGGAAAATTTCTTCAGGTGATTCTTGTATGTAGAGATCTGACCTCTCTTTAGGGTTGATGTAACCTGTCCAGTTACTTGTGTTTTGCGATGTGTGGTGTTATTTCCTTTTGTGCTCCTTCTGGACTACCTGTTCAATGTTCTTTCGTGTAATCTTTGAAAATGGCTGGGTGTGAGCAAACTGTGTAATGTTCTAATCAGGATTTAAGGACAATGTCCTAAAGTTTAACCCAGCTTAGTTTTCTTTAGACCTGGCCTAATTTTCATTGCCTGTCATTGGGTTTTCTGTTATGTTTAAAGGATTCAGGAAGCTGATCTAGTTATTGCTGTCTGTGCTTCCCTTCCCTTCCCTTCCCTTCCCTTCCCTTCCCTTCCCTTCCAAACATATGGAAGACCTCAGCATGCATTTACGTCTGGTGACAGAGGAGTTTATCTCCACTGCCAGTGCATCATGTCCCTCTTGCGGGAGATGACTCTCCCTGTCTTTTTGCCGCTTTGGTTTTGATGCAGCTGCCTGTGGCATTGCCCCCGGCTCCCAGCAGGGACGAATTGAGGGGTTGGGACAGAGGCAGCTCAGCATCTTGGGCAGCGGGGGATTCTTGCCTTTGGACACGCAGTTCTGCCTTTGTAACAGGAGCTATAGGGTATCTCAGGATACAGCAAAGCAACACTGAGTCTTCAAAACAGCAAGAGGACTGTGGATGGACTGGGATGAAAGACTGGTTCTCTTCGATCAGTGTATTTTCTCAATTCTGAGCTGCTGCCCTGCCTCCCCCCACCCCACCCCGGTTATTTCAGCGTGTGTACCATGATGACAGCAGTCCTCATTATGCCATTTTTCCTTTTGATGATTTAGGTAAATACCTGTACTGTGCTAATCTCAAGCATACCTGCAGAAGCGCTTCCAGTGCGGATTGCTGTGCAGGAGACAAAACTGGGAAGGCTTTGCCTTCACTTTCATGGTGGTTTTCATACAGGTTCATTTTAAACTGTTGGCTGTTATAATTATATCCAAAAGTGGAACTTCAGGCACAGTCTTGTGTTCGGATGTGTTTTGTATCTTGATTTCATTTTCCCCAAAAGGTAAATTTTGAGTGGTTGGTAGTCGTTAATACAGGTGGTGATTTCATACAGCATGCGATTTTACAGTTGTGAGATACGAATATATATCACTTAATATATAAAACAGCACTCGATACAGTGCAAATGCTTCTGTTAACCTGAGTGATCCCTTCCTATACACTTGTTTTAACTACATCGTTTAATGTTCTTACTAAGAGTCTTACATTTTATGGTGCTTAATGAATGAGGCCTTAATGGATTAAAACTTTGGCTAGGTGTGTTTAGCTGCATGCCTGAAATGTGCCAATACTTTTAGAGGAAAGTGTTCAGTTTGTTTTGTTTGTTTTTAAATCTGACACAAAATGAATTGATAGAGCATCTGTCTAAGTTGGTAAGTGCATGGGTTGCTTTAACCATCAGGTTCTTCTTGATCTTTGTGGACTGGCAGATGAAGGCAAGCTTTCTCCTGTTCGTGCTTCTACTTGTTTTCTTTCCCAACTAGCATTCAAGCCAGACTTTGAATTTATTTATTGTTTTTGCATGTATCAAAGGGTTTTATTCTGCTAGAACTTGTGTTAGCATTTGAGGCTGATTTCAGGTACATAGCTAGGGATTTGCAGTAGCTTAGTGAATTGACTTTTTTTAATGTTGGCTACAAGTTATTGATTTAGCACAGACTGCCATAATTACAAACAGATTAAAAAAAAAAGTTTAAATAGATGTTTACTTTCTAGAATAGATTTGCATTAATGTTGATTTGGTTTCTGATCCTCTTTTTATATATTAGTTACATTATTTTTTGTCTCATCAGAAGTGGGAACACATTTCTGTCTAAATTACTAGAATGCTAGGTCTGGTTTTCATGTCAATACTTTCTTGAAAGTCTTGGAAATGTTGGGCAGAAATAAAAGGAGGGCCACGAGACAGCTGTAACGGCTAGAGTATTTGAAGTTGAAGGAGTATGGCCTATTCCTTCAAGAAAAAGAACGGACTATTGTGTGAAATTCCACAGGATCTCTTACAGTTGAGAACAAAATCAAAGGCTTGTTTAAACAAATAAAACCTTTGGGGAAGAAGGAAAAAAATGGCAGTAAAACTGGGGCATCAAAATGGCTTAATAATGAGGTAGATTCACTGGTGTGCGGTTCTAAAACCAGACTGTCTTTCTGAAACACACTTTATTCTACAGCTTTTGCATTTAGGTCAGCAGAGACTGCCACCGTCCTTCTGGCCTACATGTACATAGTCTGTGTCCAGCGTTTTCTAACCTTACTGATTTATCTTTTACTTTCTACTTTAATGTGAATACCTAAAGGCTCTGAAAAAAATACTCTGTGGCTCCTGCTGCCTGCTGGCAAATACCTGGAATTACGACTTAATTCATTGCAGTCGCTAATCTTTTAGTTTTCCTTTCAGGATTTTGAATTGTGACACAGGTACTATGGAAAGTGATAGGAAAATGGGGAGAGAGGAGGTGTTTGGCTATGTTTAAATAAGGAAAAAATTAATGATCCATTTACTTAAATAGCTGTTGCTGGTGGAAATACATTGTTTTTCAGGAATAGTCATAATTTTAGACTCACTATGCAAAATGTGCGACCTGCTCGTGGCTGCCAGATTAGCAGTCGGCACCACTTACAGAGCAGGGCTGTCCCCCAAAGCCACGTGTTCCTAGCTAAGAGACAGCTGAACTGAAAGGAGTAAATGGTATTGGACCTCTGGATTATAATATCATCTTAAGCTAACAATTTGTCGTTTTTAAATCTATTTAATCCTCTTTTGTCACATAAAGTAGACTGACAGTTTGCCTTTTACTCTTAAGCCTCATGTAGAGCATGGGTATGCTGAAAAGGCGACTGGTTGCTTGTTCTGGTGATTTAAGACTTGCCTTCTGCTAAGTAAGTGCCCCTCCATTTGAAGAAAGCGAATCTTTAACAGCCTGCCCCGGAAGACTGTCTTTGTGTAAGGCACGGGTGAGTATTACTGCTGTGTATGACAACACAGGTGCGTACGCTAGTGCCAGTCCTAGTCCCGAGCTTCACGGTGTAACTGGACACTTCAGCTGCGTGGTATCATAGACAGACCACGTATCCACCATGTTGATTTATCTAAGAGTTAAAGTACTCTGCGTTTTCCAAAAAGTAACTATTCCATTTGATTGTAGAGGTATGTTTATCCAGAACTGCACTGACTGCAGATTTTGGTTAAAATTACCTACGTAACGCTGTACAGCAGAAAGTGATGTAATGACGTTTTGGCAGAGCAACCTGGAGCCTACAGCAGGTGGGAAGACATTCTTTTAACTAATTTTTAATCCTTGTAAAGTAGCCTAGATACTTTAAGGACTTGCAACTAGTAAAAGAAGGCAGCCTTGGGGATGAAATATATTTAGGTTTGCATTAAGGGTGCAGGATTCCAGTGTTAGTACAGCAGTACTGCCTGGGCGTGCAGTTGGTGTCACACTAGAACAGGTGTTTAGGGGACCTTTTACAAATTTGAAAGAGCTTTAATCATCCAAGAAATATGCTCGTAGTCTCTCCAGTCACCTATATGGTTGCTTTAGTGGCAGGACAGGGGGATGGTGCTTCAGCAGATTACGATATATAAAACCTTCAAAGCACTGTGCAGAAGGCTTAATGTTTTAGTTAAAGTAGTCTCCCTCCTTGCTATTTAAAGGGAGCGCAGCTGACTGGATCATAAACAGCTTACAACTGCAGCAGAGAGAAAGGATTTAAATCATCCTCAGAGAATAGTTTCTAATACCTTCCTGCATACACACTTGGCTGAGGAGAGTGCAGTTTGGTCATTCTGCTAACACAGTGGTTAAAAGGTAAGCTCCAAAGCAGCTGGTGCGAGTGGTGTGGTAAACAGTGCTGAATTAGTTAGTGGGATATGCGAACAAGTACTGGTTTGCGCTGGAAGTTGGAGCATGGTTGAGATGGTCTTGTTTCGGTATAAATACCAACGTACGTTTCCTAGGCAGTAATTTGTGCGCTCTCTGTCCTACATTAACATGCCACAGGAGGCATGAATCAGTTTGTCCTTCAACAGCCACCACTATTTACGTATTGAAATATCCCTGCAAACCTGTGGCAACAGGAACTTCAGCTGCGATCACAGTGAATACAGCAAAATTAGTCACTTTTATTTAAAAGAAATAACATATTACAAATAAGTGTGCAAAACAATGTGATTAAATACACATAAAAGCAACATGCAACCTTGACATCAAAACCTGCGTAGAAGTTAGTCCTCAGTATGTTACATGATACTAAAAGAAACTTGTCAAATTTAGAGTTTGCAGCTAAACAATCTTAAAGTGAACTGGGATGTCAGATTTGAAGCATCTGTGAAAGTAAATTTCAGAAGAGCAAGACTTCCCTCCCCCCAGCTATTTAGTGCTACTAACTGAGAGCTTGTGTCTATTTCAGTTTCTAGTTTAGTATCTTGTGCCTTAGTTCAGCAGTAAATATTAATTGCTGTGTAACGATTTGGGGAAAGAGGTTGTGATCAGTTTGCCTAAGGACAGTTAGGTTAGACTAAACATTATTTAGTATGCAACATCTCAAAGGAAAAAAAAGTTTGCACATTTAAAGCCATTGCAGAGAAGTATACTTTGTGCCACCTCGTTCATGGATTGTGCTGGATGTGTAAGTGGCCTGTCCAGTCTTCCAGTTGAAGCACAGGAATTTTAGAAGCAGTCAGTACAATTGTGACACCAGTACCAAGGATGGGTTTTTTTAAACCTGTAATGGCTGTTTCCTTACAGAAGGATTTGCCTCTACAGCTGCAGGAGTTCCATATGCCAGTGTCCTGGGTGCTCGCTTCACACACTGAGGTTAGTTGGGTCAGCAGCTGCCGAGATGTGCCTTCAGCTACCATGTACACTTTGGCACCTTTTGACAATTAGTGCTGATCATTCAACTTAACCAACATCGGTATGTGTACGTGAACAGTAGTCTCTGGCCACAGGACAACCCCCACCCAACAAGCGCAGTTCAGGCTACAATCTTCTATGGCCCCACACTTGTCCCCTCTTCCCTGTGAGGCTAAGAGGTGCTGGGGGGAGAGGGGAGAGGCAGTGCTCCTGGTCCTAGCCAGGCTGGAAGTGCTTTACTCAAAAATGATTGGGATTATCCCCCCCACTTCCAGCAATGCCTGGAATCTTCTGTTTTCACATCCCTTTTTCCAAGGCTTGACCTGACATTTGTACAGCCCCCTGCAGATCTTTTAGTGTGGCAGGCACTCGTGTTTTATCTAAAGTCATTTCACAGTTTAAAGAGAAACCCAATAGGCACAAGCTTGTTGAAAGCCACATCTTGAAAACTTGAGTTGATGACAGTAACCCAAAGAGATTTTAATTATGAATGCTCGCAGAAATGAGAATAAACATATGTAGTCCCCTACTTCAGAGCTTGTTCTGATCAGGTTGGGCCAGGCTTCTCAGTGAGGTCTGCTAAACTTCTTGATCAGTATTGGACATTCATATACTGTCCTTCCAAAGATGCAGAATAGCCAAGGCAGTACTTTGACCTGTGCACTCACTCAATTCAGTCAAAGCTTGTCATCAGTCATTTCTAGAAACTGAGCATAGACATCCCTTGAGCATTCCCCTTTTTGGTTGAATAAGAACTTGTAGTAGCTGCCATCTGCACATATTGCTGGAACAAAAACAAAGTCATTTTCAGTTCAGCTGTTCAGGAGGTGCTGTTCTCTTACCTCAGCTATAGTTTGACCTTTCAAGCCACCAGAACATACACAGAGGTGTTCTGGAGGCATCTGAAAAGCCTGAGATAAATCAGTCCCCATGCAGAGCCTGCCAGCTAGCACAGACAGCCTGCCAGGTAGCTTAGCACTGCACAGGCTCCCTTCCTTACATCCAGCCTGGCCACAGCTGGCTTACTCCCTTGCAGTGTTGAGCACCAATAGCTCCTGTTCACAGCTGACGGGGGCATGCAGCATTGCTGTACCTGGGCGCTCCTTGCAGCTCAAAGCAAGTGTGGTTCAAAATCTGGTTCTCCAGACAGAACCTAGAGTAGCCTCTGTTACTCACCTAAGACAGCGTTTGGCTCTGTTCCAAAGGCACAAATGCACGGAGAGCCTGAGGGAACCTGAAATTTGGAAAAACTCCATTTGGAACTGAAGTATTTGGGGAGAAAGCTGGCAGAGGCCAAACTGAAAGAAAGAAAAAAAAAAAAGTAACTTGGTAAGGTGTTGACTAGAGTCAATTTAGAACTGCTAGCATGTTTGAACAAGTCACAGGGCTCACACTAACTGCTGTTACTGACCCCCTTTTTGTTTTCTTCAACTAAGTATCAGGCAATATGTACAATTCTACTTCCAGGGAAGGGTGACCCTACAACTGCCTTTCTGGCTTTCCATGGTTTTAAATAACTGCAAAAACTGCTAAATGGAATGACTTTAGTAGAGATTGCTTTACATAAAGTGACCACAAAGTATGTTAATGCTTAAGAATAAGTACCTCAGTCACTAGAAAAAATCCCAACCTTCTACTGGAAGAATTCTACAGCTCAATAAGGGACAGCAGAAACATGGCAGTTGCTAAACAGTCCTAAATTTGCAACTTCACTCAAGCAGCACAACACAGTACTGTTACCAGCTCGAGCAGTGCCGGTATTAGCTGCTGCTGTTGCTTAGAGAGCCATTGCTTGACAAGACCAATGCTTTAGACTCTATTACAAGGGCAACCACCCCCCCATACAGGCCTCTGAATGGGCCAAGCCCTACCTTGACTGCTTATTTCTTTTGGGGTCTTCTGCAGCAAAAATATGTACTGTGCCATGGTCACTGGAGACGCAGATTAGGGAAGCATCCTGATTGAAGTTAATGCTGTAGAGAATAAGGACAGTTGCAGTATGTCCACTGGAACATACTCTCCGCTTTCCTGTGTGTACAATCCCACTGCTGCAGTCGCCTGGAGCAGCTGTCAGCCTGCCAGGCGAGGTGTTAACAGCTCCTCTCTGGGAGGAAATTGGACTCCTTCAATTCAGTGCGGCTTTGCTGACAGGAATGAACACCCCCTTCAGTGGGGAGTAGACACATCAGAACATGGAAGAGCTGGTTTATCAGTAACAGCCAAGCAGCAGGCTGCCCTGGGATGGACACAATTGGTGTGGTCCGTTCTACCACTTCTGCCGAAAGAAAATCCACAGTCTCTGCTCCAAGAAGTAGGCAGCTAGGCATTAGATAAAGTGTGTAACATTCCTACCCCCAGTAACTGGGGCCAAGTGGCAGAATGCATGTTTACCCCGTCCCAGGAGAGTGCTTCAAGCAGTGGAGTACGAGTCAAACTTCTGCATACAAGAGCGTGAGGCAGAGCAGCACACTGTTGTAATAAATGTTAGGCTTGCCCCCAGGTACTTCATCCTCGTCTCGCTGGGAAGCGTTAAACTGCATCGCTGCTTTCCCTGTATTCCACCGTGAAGCATCCACCCAGCTACAGTTTATTCTACGCAGAGAAACAGACCTTGCAAAGTGTATGTTTTCTCCCAAACCCTGCAACTGCTCCTGGGTTCATAGAGCTGCCAGCTACTGCTCTTCCTCACCAGCACGGAGCAAAGAGGAAGAAGCAGCACAGACCAGCACCCACTGCAGCCCTGGGCCCTCTGATCACCCAAAGATTCCGCTTTGTGCCCAAGGCAGTGCAACTCTGCTTTCTGACAGAGATTCAGGTGCCATTTACCAGGCTGCCTCAGCATCACACTACCCACAGGAAGATAAAGCAGAAGCAATTAAACATACCAGTATATATTGGCTGCCTGCGATCCTCTTCGTAGCTCCTGGATTAAATGCCCTGATGAAGTATCAAATATTCTTATGAGGGTCCCCTTGAGAAGGAATCAAGCATTGCATTAGGAAACACAGAAGACCATTCTGACAGCTGTCTTTACATCTGTGCATACATCCCAGCATGCCCCTAGATACACAGTTGGGGTTTTCATTTCAGTCAATTTGAGAGAACCTCCTCTTAATGTTAGTTCTTGGGAGGACTATTCATTTCCCCCCCACCATCACTGCAGTGTTGTAATGCTCTGCTATACAATCTTATTAACTACTCAGTACGTTTTATCCAAGTTACATTCTAAAGTAATGGTGCAGCCCCAGCACTGGTTTACAGCCATTAAGAGTAGACTTGGCTATAGCTTCTCATGCCCAGGTTCTACAAATCATTTCTTTCCCGTGCCCCATATTCAGTCCTGTTTTGATTGTTACTGTGCGATTCCCCCCGACACACACACTTGATTATAATCAGGCAGTTTTGGTCTTGCCGTACAATTAGTTCTGTTAAATTCATCTAGAAGAATTATTTACCTACCACACGCTCATTATCTGTGTTAATCCAAATCTGAGAGACCCCATAGACAAGTCAGGTTATAGATAGAAGACTGCATTAGAAAAACTGTACTTCATTTAGAGTAAACTACACTTGACACCAGAGATGTAAAACAAGCTAGTGCATCTCAAAGAAAGCGCTCAACAGTTTAGTAGTACTTCCTACTCATTTAAGACATGAGCTTGAGATGTTTGTTCAGTATGGCAGTTTGCCTATACGCTTTGCTCAGTTTGAAAATGCTGTTTGAACTTATTCTCTACACAAAAACTCTCCTAGCATCATCCAGTAGATCGTTGGTCTATTTAGCAATGGAGCTTGCAGCTTTAAGAGCTTTGTTTAGAAGACTTACAGGAGCTATGCCTAGTTAAGAGAGACTACAGCTCTTTTCTCTTTAAGCTTCTTGAGCTATTGGCTGTGCAGTAGAACCTATTCTGAACAGACTGGTTGGATTAATTTAGCTCATCCTTGAGAAACTCATTGTAGTTAAGTGGAAGAAGGCAGCAAGTACTCAACTCCCCTCGTACCCATCTACCTTAACATTCATTTGGGCGCTTTGGAGCCATCCTTTGGGAGAGGAAGCTCACTAGCGGGCTCCAGTGAAGCTCCTAAGGGCAAGGCAAGTCTGTGACTTGCTTTGCATTCTTTCTACACCTGTCTGCATCAATCCCAAAGTGATTTGTACTATGCAGAAACTTCAGGGTTTTTTCCATGTATTACATTCTTTAGCCCTATGAAACTCAAGACCACACAAAGCGTGGTCAATATTCCAAGAACCTTTTTATCGTTTACACACTGTATGAGAACACCTGCAGCGTGCCTATGAGGAAAGTGGAGTTATGCCAGAGCAGAACTGACGTCCTCCAGTATGAGGGTCCTATTGCAAGTATTTCTTTAATCAGTGGTTTTAAAGTTTAACAGAAATTAATAAAGGCGAAAGGATGCAGATAAACATCTGAAAAAACCTAAACAGTATTTATGGAAGAAAACATGAAACACATGAACTGCTTGGGCCAAATCTCATTCAAATTTCACTGAAGAGTCACAGCTACAGTCAGCTAGAACATAAACGCTACCTCAAGCACCGCATTTGGATTGCTGTTCAGGTATCCTGAAGAAGCAGTAAGGGTGATGAAAGCAGAGAATGCGTATTTCAAAAGACAAATTATCCAGTTAGTTACTTCTATGCCTTTCCTATGAAAGGATGTGGCTTCCTATTTCAGAAGGAGTTACTACACTGGAATGCATAGTAAGTCAGAGCTAAGAGCATTATTCTTACTTTTTCTGATGCTGTTGCAATTCTTGTTCCCTGCAGGTTTAAAGCTATACAGCTCAAGACTCCTTCGTGAGCCGGTATGTCTACAGGAGGCTTTTCTGTATTAGCCAGATCCACTATCTGCACATGCCCAGTATGTGTTCCAGGAAATGCAAGGAGAGAATTATTACTATTTGGACACAGGACACAAAGACCTAAAAGACAAACAAGGAAGAGGAAAATAACTGCAGTTTCTGTAACCTAATAGATTTTTCAAACAAGTTTCTAAAATACCAGTAATTTGAGAATAAATAAAAATACATGTAGTAAATCAGAAATTCATTTTAATGGCTATTGCAATATCCCCAAACGTGTTCCATCCATAAGTGCAGAGCACAGAGAAGTAGGGGGTTAGCATAATTTTAACTTGCTCCCATCATTTTATTTCAAAGTAATCTAGTTGTTATCCAAAATCTGGATGTTTTCAGAGATCAGCTCCATCAGTCTGCTACAGTAAAGCAATTAAAAAAAATAAAAATAAAAATAAAAAAGTCTCCTTAATAGCTCAAGGAAGGTAAGGGTTTATAGCAGGTGACATTTTAGTTTCTCCTCTGCCAGCAAAACACATCATTAATTCATGTTTGAACTTGGTTCTTAGGGTACTTGCACTTTTTTTCCTTCATAACTTTTTGCAGACTATTTAAGCTAAATTACAACATCTCTCCCAAGGGTCCTGGTGATACCAAATAAATTTCTGCACACTCAGTCCACAGCTAGCAGAGCAATGGGTAGGTATTATAAGAACCAGCATACTACCTCATTTTCTGCCTTATGCCTACCAGCTTGTAAGTCAGTGGGCCAACTCTGCATTTACACTGTGCTGCCTCGAGTGCTGCCAGAAATCCCAGGTCTGCTTCTAGCAGGCTTGAAAACGTCAAAAGACGGGTTCTTGAGTAACCTCCGAGCGGAGAAGACATCTTCCTGATGTCCAAGCTGACCCTCCCAAGATACAAAGCATGGCCAATGCCCCATGTTAAACTGTCTGGCACTTTCTGGAGGAGTCTGGCTCCATCATTTTTCTAACTGTCCTTCAAGTAGGCGTAGGCCACCAGCTGTAGATAAGCCCTTCAGTCTCCTTTTTGCAGGACTAAACAAGCCCAGCTCCCGCAGCCTCCCCTTGCAGGCCGTGTGCTTTGGGACCCTGACCATCTTCGCAGCTGGGCGCAGCTATGCCTGGGGGCAGGTATTCACGCAGTCACCACTGCACCCCTCCACTTTTCAGACCTTCACTCACATAGCTTGTCGTAAGTGTGCAGCTGACCTGGGAGCTCATCTCTTCATTCTCAAGGCTCTTCTTCCAGAAAGCACCTCCCTTTTTCAAGGAGTAATGCCACTGCAACCAACTTGTTCCTTAGGGTCAAACCTGAGCCCTGTCCCGCCCACGCCTACCTGGAGCCTAGAGCTGCCATCAGTGCACAGTATTTAGCCTGTGGCACTAATACTCAGTTTGGTTCAGGATACTGCCTGACATTTCAGATTCAGCTTGTTTCAACAAAAGACAGGTCATACCTTGCTAATTAGTCTCTTCTTGACACTCTACAGAACAACTCTAGACAGTTCTAACTTTATTAGAAAAGAGGAATGATGCACTTTAGTAGTTTGTGTTGATAATTCAGCTTTCTGCACAAAGTACATTATGTGCACAGATTCTTTCCATAAGAAAGCATACAGCTCCTATAGAAATCAAACCTGTAACATAGTAGGAGTACACGAAAAAGCTTTTCTGTGCCAAGTGTGAATATATTTTAATAACCATTTTATAAACACAAAAACATCTCCAAAGGGCATGGCTATGATGTTGTAAGTAAACTGTTTAATGACTCACTAATTGAAACAGATTCGGTCATCTAAAGATAAATAGCATTACAAAAACAGAACAAAATTGCTTCCATTCCCCAGCCCACACACAGCACTAACCTTTAGGGTTGTAGCAGGTTTCAAAGACGTGCAACTGGTGGGGATTGTGTGTGAATGTGAAAACTTTAATCATGGAGTCCAAGACTACCACAATTCTGAAAGAGACAAGAAGTTCCTATGACTTGATGGGGGGTAAAAGAGGCACACATATATTAATTCAGGTCTGCAAAGGCTTTCAAGAGATTTAATGGCTAGATTACTTCTTCCCCCTGTACAGACTCCCAGCCTTGCAAAAAACATGCAGCTGTGAGCCTGGAAAGCACTTTTATCTGAAGCTGTGACAGCCGAACCCCCCCACCCACACATACACAAGACTCCAGTTGCTAACAAATGCTCTTGCTCTAGAGATTCCCTTGAATTCCCTTCACACTCCATACCTAGAAAAAACACTGTCAGCAGTAGCCATGTGAGAACACTTCCCTTTATTAGGAGGGTAGAAAGTTGTACAGGCTTTTCATCAGGGTTTCAGACACCAGTATACTTGAGCTGTGATCTGCTAACACCTAATGCTTGCCTCCAAAAGCCCGTTTTAGATAAGCAACATCAGCAATTAAAGCTAAGGGTTAACACAAAATCTATTTCTACATATAGCCAGAAATGAGTAAGACCGTGCACAAAGCCAGTCCGTGCATTTGGAACAAGCGTGTTGTACCTACCTATCTCTTCGCAGCTTAACTGCCTTGACTTCTGTAGAAAATTCTATCTCAATGACAGTCTTCTTCTTCAGGTCATCCCAGATCATTACTGGAACAGTGCAGAGACTGCATTAGTTCATCAAGGCATATCTGAAGATCCACAGTGTCTCCATTGTAACAGCTTCTAATGTCTGAGAAGACTAAGAGGTGCATCCAATAGCTAAGCAGTTACAGACCGGCACTCTGCTAACCAGAAGATATTTAGCTACTGCATACCAACCCATTCTTTTGTGCTACAGCTCCTGCAGGTAGGAGCTGGTAAACTCTAAATACAAAAGCTGATAACAAAAATACCTTTTTCTAAGGACAATCAACTTTTTTTTTTTTTGGCTGTTTCTTTATTTCACTGACAACCCTCAGAATAAAACAAGAAGTTTTCCTAATAAGCCTGCCAACCAGGGCCCTTTCCCCCCACTCAGGTTGCTGAGCTGCAGAGTCCCTTCCCAGAGTTAACTGAGAGAAGTACAGACCTCGTCACCCGTGATGGGTCTGGTCTAAGAGGCTGGTCATTGCAGGTAACTGCTTGTTAACACTCCGACAGCAGTAATGCAACTTACTTTACCACGTCTACTTAGGCCTGCTGCACCGACTCTTCCCATCCAACCTTCAGAATACTGGACCCCAGCTCAAGGCTGGGGTTCGGGAGTTCTTTGGACAGTTTCACACAGCTAGCAAGACAAATGTTTACAAACTATTCCTTGAGACTCAAGACAGTACCTTTGTTAGGTGGGTACTTCGGCTTTTTTCCTCCACCTACTAGTGCTAAATAGTTGCAACGAAACAACATTTCGACATGGCCAACACCACCTTCTAGAAATTCTGGAAGACAAATGTATTATATTTAGAAGTGTCACAACCTGTTAAAATGTCTTCTAATTTTTACCAAAGTTACAACAGAAGTTCAAGTTATCTAGCACATTGCTCAGACACCCAAGAAGAATGGTATCTTCTTACCCCAACTAACTCAAAAACCAAGAAAAACGACCAAAACCAACCAACCAGAAAATAAAAAAACAAAAACAAATCCTCCACGATTGGGGGTGATAGAAAAGGGAAATCTTTGCTGCCCTAATACCACATGACTAAAAAGTTTTTTTTGTTTGTTTTACTTAAGATTAGGATTCTCAGTAAAGTTGCTTTATTCTTCACAGCAAAGAAGATCACTGCTGCTGTTGTCAGACAGCTGGGACAGGCCTCATTTCATATATAGAAAGCACACAGCAAGGTTTTAAAGTTCTATAGGAACATGCTGCATGAGAGCAGATCAAGCAGTATCATGGCAGCTTGATCATTTCTGTTATACAGTGGCTTCATAAATACATTTAGAAAGACTGACCAGTTAATTCAAATTCTTTCCCCAACTAATTCCCCTCACACAGACTTCAAGTCTGGTGTTGCTCTATTATGCTAATACTATGCATTTAAAAAGAGGAAAAAAAACACTACTAGGACCAACAAGGTCATGAACCTTTTTATTTGCAAGGGGATTTGCCTTTATAGTCTTGGTGGATTTGAGGAGAAGACAAAACGCACATATTTAACTGAACTGGAATCTCTGCTTCTGTTCTCTGGAGCATACCCATAGCTGCTAGAACAGGTAAGAAGCATCGTCCAGCTCCAGCAAGCCTCCACTCAAGCTTTATGTGACACAGGAAATGTAGTGAAAGCAAAACAGACCAGCTGGTACAGTCAGTTTCTTACTTACAGTACTAGGAAAAGTTCCTTCCCCCCTTTCTTAATACTCTACTTGCTCTGCAGTTAAGGTTAAGATGCCATGCACATGGAAGAATAAATTATCAGCCAGGGGATTTCATAATAAAAGAATTTTTCCTATTTGAGGACATTTGAGTGGGGTCTTGGTTTCATTTACGTAACTTAGAGGGAAGCCTGGCATTCCACGGGGAAAGAGGGAACTGAACTATCAGGAGGAGAGGCCATAACCGTGGCCTTCAGATGATCCGAGTCAAAAAACAAACTGCTTCGTTAAACTGTTCAACGCCTCCAGGCACAGACAGGTTCCAATAAGAAAGATGGATGAAACTAGCAAATTATTTCAAAGCTAGAGGGAAAGTGGAAATTTCACAAGGAATCAAGAAAGACCTACTGTCAGAAGCAAGGATAGGAGAGAACAGCAAGTGTCAGAGGATGTGGGAGGAAATACTACAACGGAAAGATTTAGATGTGTGCATGAAGGATAGGATGAAGGGAGATGTAGACATTAAGAGGCACTACAGTACGTCTGGATGAAGAATCCATGTTAGAACTTGACCACACAATGCTGAAGATAGATGCCTGGAAAGATACTCATATTGGAGCAGTAAAGCCTTGGACTTTGTACAAGTCGTCGTGGTTTCTTCAACATGACTTTTGACTGCTGAGTTTCCTTCCTCAACAGTTGTGTTTGAACTCTACTCCCTTCTCCACCAGATCCTCCTCCTAACTCCATTAAAGCATTTAAAGCCTAACAGCGCATGTTGTTACGAAGTATCATCGCTGAGCAAAAGTCTTAAAATATTTAAGAATGGTAATTTGGACTTTAAGAACGTGCAATACAAAGTGAATGAATCTATGACAGAACAGAAACTTTATTCATCAGATTTGCAGTTCTGGTGATGCTTAGAAGAGCAACTTTATGGAAATCATAAGGGATACAAGCCAGGGTGTAACAGTTTAGACTTGGTTTCACACTGGGTTACAGATATCAAACAAATAGACAAGTTCCATCTGGGACTCCCTGCTCAGCTGATACGTAGGTTTAAATATACCTGAAAGGTGAACAAGTTCGCTCTGTGTATTTATACATCCAGCATAGTCTGACCCCTCAGTATCAACACGGCAAAGGGAATCTGACTCCTAAGACACTTTTCACAACAGTTTTCTAGAGTCCTGGAAATATGTCCAGAGCTACCATCAGGGAGAGCTTTGACAACGAACTCAACAAGACTTCAGCCTGACTTCTGATTCTTTTGGAACTCTCATCTGTGGTAGTGTGCTAAGACATGATGCTCATAGAATAATTTACTATTAAGAACAGAAAATGGTTTGTCAGCTTTGGCCACATGAACAGCGATTGAAATCCCTTACAGTATTAGAAAGCGAAAGCACGTCTGGTTTCATAGGAATTGAAGTGCTATTTAAAATAAATTTTCCTCATAAATCTGCTTTCTAGTTTATCACCGCAGACTGAAAGCATTGGGAAACCTGCTTAGCATGTCAGCTTTCCCCCTATACTTCAGCTTAGGATCACATTGTTGGATTTCATTTTCCCTTATTTTGACTCAGTTACGTTTGCTTTCTGATAAGAGCCCCATTACCTGTTAACATAGCTCATCTAATCTTTTCTGTTAAGACACAATAGTAGGTTTACTGCACTGAGATCCTCCCAGATTTTTTTTAAAGCATAAAAAGAACGTAGAGTTTCGAGCATTAGAGGTCTGAATTCAGTGCTCTTACAAGCAATAGTCTAAGCAAGTACAAAGTGTTACGTTCAGATCTCCAGTAAAAAGGCAGCAGTTTTATTGTCGTGCTAGATCATCCACACTACTGCACAAGAACAGAACAACTTCTCTGGATGGCACATAATATTGCTGCAGCAAGCAACTCTTCTCCCACTTGTGAGCAGCCAGCCAATTTGTCTCCTAGTCAGGAGGACAAACATTAGCAACAGCTACTGCAGTTCAGCCGTCACGAGAAGGTGAGACAACTTCACCATCAGCCAGCTTTATGCAAATTAATAGCATCTACACATCCAACAAGGCAGTGGCATAAGTGAGAGTCCCTCTGAGACCAGCATGGATTTCCTTTTGGAGGCTTTATTCTAAGCCTTCCAGTGATGTAACAGCGAGAGCCAAGCAAGAATCTGACAGAAAAAAAAAAATAAGGAGGCTGAGCTTCCAACAGAGAACTAGCATGGTATAATAATTAAGCATTTACCTTGTTTCTCTTTTTCTTTGAGTGGATCTGCATTATAAACTCGGAATCCATTTTCCATTCCACATGCAAAGCATCCTGTAGTAAAAAGCACATATATATATATATGTACATGTATAGTAATTGTGAGATACACCGAAGGTCTGATCCAGAGGGTTAGGAGAGCATTACTCCTTAACTGCACTGTTAAATGTAAGCTGAAGACCGCTTGCCAGCTTTGTTAGGGTTTGCAAGTGAAAAGCATTTAGAGAAGTTGTCCTCTGTGTTGGCCTCTATTGAAAGAGAAAAGTTCTTGGTATTCCTTTTAGACAGGTGAGGAGACAATGGAAGGAAAGGGGCGTGATTCACAATCCATCTGTATCCTATGCCACACAGCACCAGAGGGAAGGAAACCTGCATTTTAACATTTATGGTCCTACATTTGTTATGAAGCAAATCCCCTCCTTCCTTATTAGGTCAGGATTTACACTGCGATTACAATCTATCAAGCGTGATCCATTGCTTGTGTTTCCACAGAAGAGAGCCTATCGAATGTAGGTTTTTTTAAGAACACTCTAAGGGGAGCCTACTAGTGTCAGATGCCAATAGTTATATGACAATAGCTTAAGACTGAACCAGGGGATGATTTGAAAAAATAAAGTTTTAGAATTGGAACAGTAAAAAATTTTGGAAAAGTAAAATTCTAGCCACACTTGTGTACAGAAGCACAAGTGTGCCTATTTAGTGGAACCCATCAAACTACCAGTACCCTGCCCTGCCGTTTTACCTGCTAATGGGTGAATGCAGTCACCAACATAAAGAAATGCCAGCATGAAGCCGGAGCAATTACAAGTCATTCAGCAGCAGAAAGCATCACTAGAAACACTGACGGAACATCAGTTGCTATGCAGTTTACACACACTGTATCAAAAACTCAGTTCAAGTCTTCAAGGTACTGGGACAGAGTCAATCGAGCCTGGTTTTGTTCTCACGCATCGCAACGACCGCAACAATTTAAAACCCCCAAACAAAAACTGAGGTGCTGTGTCGGAAGGGCCCCCTGCCCCAAAAGCAAGGGGCGGGAGGGGAGGCAGGCAGGCAGCCCCCGCGCTGCCCACGCCACGCGAGCGACGCTTCCCACACAGTGCTCGCTGCTTTGCTGCGGGGCCGTGCCTCAGACGGCAGGAGCCTGGTCCTGGTGCTCCTGGCTTCGCAAACGGCCAGCAGCGAGGTCAGCGGGCCTCAGGACGCGGGCACGACTGCGTTGTTGGCGCGCTTTTATCCGCATGGAAGCTCAACAGAAGAAAATTTGCATGTGCTCACTGAAGAGCAAGCGAACAACATTCGCTACTTCTTCTGCTGCTTGTATCTCGATGCTGCTTAAGCTGTCAGAAGAAAACATGCTACTGGTGACATCTTTTTCCACACAGACTGGCCATCACAACAGTGGCTGTTATATGGGAAAGCCACTACACAAACAAAAATAAAAAATAAAAATACAGAAAAGTCAGTGTTCTCACATAACAATACAAGGGCACGTAACGAACTTGGCTTGACAACAGTACTAGCTAAAACCTCTGCGGTTTCAGGGGGAGAAGAGGACCAAAAATGCCAATTTGAGATTCCTTTTTAATACTTCAACAGTTTCATTCCAAGTAAGACTTCAAAATAATAATAAAACAAACAAAAAGAACATTACATACATACTCTGCTTTACAGACCAGTATCTTATAAGCATGTGGGTGTATGCTTGGAAGCATCCTTAGGGTTCCTATTCACTGAGATTATACAGACAAAGGAAAAACTACTCCAAGATCCGTCTTTGCAGCCTTCCATGTAGAAAGGAAACAAATTAACCCTCTTATTTTACACATAGTCATTAAAAGCAGAGTCACAGACACAACATACTGAATCGTTCTAACAGTAAAATGGTCAGCAAACAGTCCAGAAAACAAAACAAACAAAAACCAATCCAAAAGACTCATAGGCACAACTTTACCCTGTCCAAAATTTTGTAATAAGTGCAAAAAGTTCTTCTTTGCCTGTGCAAACACACAGAGAATAGTAACAAAAAAAGTTAATAATATAATAACTATAGAAAGATTAATAAACATGTTGAAATAGATGCTTTTAAGTAAACTAAATTCACTTCTCCTCCTCCCTTCTTGGTGCATCACTCTTTAGTTTGCTCTGGCAGTTGAATACTAAGAGCACCCAGCGCAGACACTACAGCTCTGATCAGCTGCCACCTCCTTCAGCATACTCTACTGGGATAACTGGAAAGCAAATTATAATGGAAACATTTCTCACTACATAAAGCAATACCGTACAGGATGAGAACTAATCCCTTTCTGGTAGCTGTAGTGTGTACCCACAAAACTAAGACTGGAAAAATAAAACAGAATATCTTATTTCCAGGACAGAGGAAGACGAGGGACGGTGAAACTGTTCTGCACTAGAAGAGCACTGTGAAGTTTTACTTGCGGTACTACCAGCAGCTTGTAACGAACCCCAAACAGACAGCATTCCTAATGCAATGCAATGCAGACATAGCATTTCCTGCAGCACTGCTACAGCTCTTCTGCAGGGCTAACCTCGTGACTAAGATGTGGGCTGCTTTTAATTCCTTGGGAATACCTACATTTTTAGCTGGAGACAACACATCAAAATGGAGGGAACGGGGGTAACGTTGATACTCCACACGCAGTCGATCACTACTGACAGATATGAGAAGTTTTTAGTCATGGCCATCTCTGAGCCAGACAAGGGAAAAAACAGAGCAGATTACTGCTGCACACTCGATTCCAGGCTACGGAACCAGTTTTGGAGCCCAGCGTTTCCCATCTGATCCCAGCATGTAGCAGTGGGATCACAAGTTTGACAGTTCAGCTGCACAATCGTGACTTGTAAGCTCTAGCGTATAATTGGAAAGGGGCTGCCAGAAAAAAAAAAAAAAAGAGTACGGGAATTGCTGCAATAACAGTTATGCTTCCTTCGACAGGAAGTTCACATCTCGTTTTTGAGAAGGGACAGCCATGCTGTCGAGGAGCTGCTGACCGAGAAGACAACTCCACATTTAAATGAAAATTTTAAGAAGTATTGAGGTGAAACTGGATCTCCACAGAATTCTGGCCCTAACCTGCAGCTGTGCTTGTTCCTACAGCATGGAAGTACTATTTACCAACAGTCCCTGTGAGGCCACGGTGGGGTTGTTTCTCTTCTAAAAACAAAGAAAAATAAAGGGTTAAATTCACAATTAACCTAGAATACGCCAAAAGCCGAAGGGGTCACACTGACAGAGAAACCTGCAGGCTTTAGAGCCTAAGACCCAGAAACTGCCACAGTGAAGCCTGGGGGTGTTGGCATGGTAGGAGCAGTTCCTAGCACATTCATTTTCCTTGCAACAGAAAATTTTGTCTAAAGCCATACAAGACGGCACAGAATCGTACTCGCATTCTAATTTGTGGGGTCTTATAGCTAAGCATTTCAGTTCACTAGATGAGATCAAACGAATAAGCCAAGTGTTTCAACACCAAAACAAGGCCACGCCTCAGCTCTCAAACTAGCTTTAGACTACACCAGTGACAAAAGAGAAACCTGTCAGTAATTTACACCTATACTTTCTGGTATGGTAATTTACTACAATGTTTTGTCCACTCATTTCCGTGAAGTGCTTTAATGTTCCTCTCTCTGAAAGCATTAGAAAAGTGAAATTAAGAACTTAAGAGTATTTTGTTTTAAAACAACTGAGAACACCTTGCAATATGGGCTGTTTTGTTTGTTTCTAAATTTAAAACAAAAAAAAATGGCAATGGTACCCAGTATAAAAACCACAATATTGCTCAAAACAGAGCAAGGGAAGTACACTTTATAAAAACTGCAAATGCCAGCTTTATCACTTGTCAGTCACGGAAGTTAAGACTGGAAGAGACTTGTTAGATCATTCCTCCCATCTTCCTATCATTATGGGATTGGCTAGTCTTAAATTACTCAGAAATTAGGTTATTGTAACAATATACACAGACACCCACACTACTAAGCTTCAGCGCTCAAGTGACTGTTATTTCTATTTTTGGTAGAACAACATGGAAGAAGTGAGCTTTTCCTCTTATCAACTCTCCTTTGAGCAGCCAAAGATTCACCCTTTCTTTAACACCTTAAAAAGGTCCTAAGCTACTACAGAGCTAGCATGCTACCGACAGTCCACAAGTCATCATTCCTAAGCAGGAAGAGCTCTGGCAGCCTGCAAACGAAAACCAAACATGCTTTTTGTTCAAGTTTTTTTTTGTCGTTATCCAGCTGGCTGTCCAGGTTATGTAGGATAGGGCTTGAATATTTTCAGGCTGCTCAGCTCACAGAGCATACAGATTCCAAAGACAAATTCCTTAACATACTTTGGATTCAACATTTCAAAAAAGTGATTAATTTGCATTTACAACTACAGAATTTAAGGAAACCTGTGCAACAAAGAACAAGTTTTACATGCTAAAACAATGTTCTAAAGGCATTTTGCAGAAGAGAATCTTCTTATGCTGTTCTCTCTCTAATCCAACCCCATTGCAGGCCAGGTATCAAATATTTCAGCTTCATTACAGACCCCTGCAGATTTGAAATGAAGCACATCCTCACTAATCTTTTTCCATCTCTGCTGCAAATGCGAGACAAAACCAAGTGCAGAGTTGCTGAAAAACAGCCTGTTCTATTGTTTTCAAGTCAACAGGATTGCTTGAACAGAGCTACCAAGAAGCTCACTTCATTAACAGCTTGATGCACTGCTGACAAAAAGCATCATCAGAGGTGTTAGATCAGAATCGCTGAATAAGTCTTGTTAACGCATGACTTTAACAGCATCAGCAACAGGTATATGAGCTACCATCCACAGTGACAAAAGTTGCAAGACTGTCTTAAGCAAGAGTATTATTTGGTAAGACAGAAGGGTGTTACAAAAGGATGACTTTCCATTCCTTTTTCCACAAAAGGACACTTACTCATAAGACCGGTGCTATTTTTATATTGTGAAAGCAAGATGAGGCATACGGACCCCCTTTCTAGAAAAGGGCTTCCCCCTTTTGTAAGGGGAAGAAAATAAATCAAGCATACAGTTCAGAGGCTTTTCAGGGGTCCATGGATAGTATCCATGGATACTTGCCCACCAATACGATTAGCAGTTTTAAAAAACATTTTAAAGTGTAAATCAGACACAGAAAATTACAACGCTGATTTTAAATGCGAAGTAGTTACATTAGGAAAGTGACATTTTGCGAGTCACCTTTCCAGTAACACTGTTTCAAAAGCACATCCCTCTAAGCACAGGTTTTAAGGTAGGCTTTTACACTTGCACGAGGCAGGCTAGCCAATTCTAGGCAGCTCAGCTTGCAGCGAGTACCAGACCGCCATCTGAGAAGCAGATGTACTTCAAGATGCACATCAAAAGGACCGTTCCCCCTCTCCCCGCTACACCTAACCAACTCTCCCCGAAGCGGCTGGGCACGCACACCGGCACACGAGAGCATTTGCAGAGCTGAAAGAACAGGAGAACGATTAAACCGCCTCTGTACAAACGCAGCCTTTGCGGCTTTTTAGATTGGGGGCCGCTTCCACAGCGGCAACCGCAACGGCCAGACCTCACGCACCCTGCCAGCGACAGCGGGGACGGGAAGCGCCGCACGCAGGGGGACGCCGCGCCCTGCCCGCCGGCTGCCGCCGCTGACCGGGGAACGAGCCCGGGGCAAGTTCGCCCCCCTCCCCCCCGCAGCGCAGGCCGCCCACGCCGGGCCCCGGTTACTCACCGCTGCCGGGCCCGGCCCCCGCGCCGCATTC
>VXAL01016759.1:908638-937731 GCA_013399475.1 Chauna torquata
GCCCGCCCGCCTCAGCCCCGCCGCGGGAACCCGCCCGAGCCGAGCCGAGCCGAGCCGTGCCGTGGCGGACGGGCCGGCGGCGACTTCCGACCCCGCCAGGCTTGCCGCCGAGCACAGAGGCCGTCCACCCGGCAGGACGAGGAGCGCCGAGCGATCGAGCCGCGCTGTGCCGCGCCCCTGCGGAATGGCGGCGGGGAGCGCCTGGCTGTGAGGGCGGGGAACGAGCCCGGGGCTCCGAGGAAGTTTTTCTCAGGGGGCTGCTTCGGGGAGGATCTGCTCCGAGGCTGGGGCAAGGCTGGGGACCCACGGAAGAAGGGGCGGTGTGGGGAGCAGCTCATGAGGACCGCGGGCCTGTGCCTCCGCTGGCGCAGGGCCCGGCAGGCCTGTGGGGCCCCGCTCGGCCCCACGGGGACACCAGAGCGGGGCTGCGGGCCCTCGGAGCTGGCAGCGGTGAGCGGGGGCTCGCAAAGCATCAGCTTCAAACTGGTGTGGCACCACGAGCCCACAGTACAGCACAATGCAGCCCCCGGCCCCCCTCACAGGTCTAAAGGACCATTTAATAGAAAGCTGTCATATCAAGGGCATACCAAGTATCAAACGAGCAAGAACAGAGAAAACAGAGCATGCTAAAATAGGGGATCTTCTAACTTGACCCCCCCCCCCCCCNCCCCCCCCTCCCGCCCGAAAAAAAAAAGGCAAAAAAATCAAGCACCATAACTGTCAAGCATTGAACAGGGGTCCAAAAATGCTGAGGTTTCAAGACCCAAGGCCTGGAGCAATTTGATCTGAGTTCAATTTAATTTGAGCAAGATGATGGACTAGATTGCCTTCCAACCTGAGTTACTCTTGATTGTAGTATGACCTTAAAGCCCACACTTTGTGTGCTCACACAAGTGCCAGCTGTGTCCTTCATGTGCATTTACTTCCCTTTCTGTACTTGCTCTGTGCCTTCCACATCAATGGCTTGATGATGAATTTCAGATTTGTGACCTACTCTTCTCTAATATTCAGCTGCAAACTACCGTAGCTTTTCGTTTACAATTGCTCATTGCAGTCCTGGAACTGTGGCAGGTGCTAACGTGCAGTGACCAATTAATTGGTACACTACTCCCCATGCACTCTTCTAAAAATCACAAAGGGTTGCATCTCCACAACACTGTCTCCTCAGACAGTCAAGATAGCTCGTACTTCATTACTTTTTTTTTTTTTTTAATTTTCCTTCTCTTTCTTTTTTTTTTAATCTTTTTCCATCTAAGGGCTCAGGCTTTACTTACTACACGTGGGAGTGCTGCTCTAGCCTCACCTTACCTTGTCTTTACACCCACTGGCAGGAGAAATACAGAATCTGACCCTGAAGACAAACACATTGGTATTAATGGTCTCTCCTGCCAGGTCTTCAAACTACGCAGCACATACAGAAAAGAAACAAACTAATGACCTGGTGATTGAAGAGGCCTAGATTATCATTTAAAAGAAACTTAAGCAAAACAGGATTCTAATGTGCACAGCAGAGAACTCCTCATCCCGCACACACTGCCAGAACAGTCCCAAACAATGGGCACCCCGGACTCAGCTTTAACCTCTTGCAGCTGTAGGCTGCTGTGTACGTTTCCTAGAGCTGTAGAGATGTGATTTCTGCAGTATAACCGCTGCGTCCTTCTGATACCTACAGCATTTCTATGCAGCACAGTCAGCGTACGCAGCTTTCCCTGTGTAGCTCAGACCAGCAGGTGGAGCCCGCTTGTCACCGAGGGAGAGGGAGCAAAGAAAGCAATCCAACAGAAATTCCTTCCACTGCGCTGTTTTGCCACTCAGTCTTTAGATATAAGAAGATATGTTCTTGATCACACTTTTCTTTTAAAGTAGTGCTGCATTTATTGGTCCACATCCTGACATAACTTAGGCATTTTATTGGCTTTAATTTTCCCTACTCACATGCAGAGGCTGTGGAGGTCTAGTCTGATTCAGGGGGAATATTATAGATATTTAACTTGATGGTACCTCACTGGTTCAAAACTGGGTTCACATCACACCATCACCTCAAAGGAGGTTCTCCTTGCTCAGAAGAACAAGTCACACTATTCTTCACAAAGAGGGGGAAGACGCGACGTATTATTTTTCTGTATTTGAGCTCACAATCTTGATGTTGTATCAAAAGCATCACACTATGCTTTCAGGATGGCTTCATGTTCCTGGCGTCCACATACGTTGTTCCTCAAATTCTTCTAGAGGAAGATAAAGACAACCTTCCCCAACTAAAGAAAGCATAACAGGATTTCTTTTCCAGAAACATTTATTTCTTTTTAAACAGTGCTCTTTTCTTATAAAGCAGCTCTTCAAAGTCATGTTCCCTTAACCGCAGAGTCTTTGGCATTTTCCTCCTAGAACTTTCTTGTAGAGTGGTATAAAAATGTAATTTATTTATTATTTTATTTTTTTTACAGAAAAATAAGTATTTAAACCACAAATTAATTCCCCAAAGTATTAAATAACATACCAAAAACTTTATCAAATCTATTACATACACTAATGGGACAAAATCTTGTTGTATATGTGCATAGTAATTATATACACATTTTTAGCTTAGTTAAGTTAGTGCTTCAAAGCTATCAAGGAAGCTTTACAAAATATCCAAGTGCCCAACTGCAGTATTACTAGAATTTGTCACACTATTTGAAGAATTTACAATGTATACAAATACATTGCATTTAAAAACCTCTGCCTGAATATGCAAACCAATGACAATTTTTTATATTTTTGAATAGCTTGCAAAAAGACAGGATTTTATACAATTACATGGTAAGTCACTTTCCAGATTTCATGGAATTAAGACCTCAATAAAACGATAATTATCCCCTATAGGAAAACACATCAAATAGTGAAAACAGTGGCATCATGCACATCAGAAGCTAAAACACAGTATGCAAGTCCAACAGCAAAATGTCACTTATCCTTTCAGTTGCACTGAACATGTCATTCATTCCAAAGCAGCATTACTGTAGTGAGCAAGCTCTAAAACAGGACTTATTTTTCTTACTTTTGTCTTTATAGTGTGATACATACATAGAGTATGCTCAACTATTAAAACAAAGAGTCCTCGCATTCAATGCTTCACATGAGGGGATTCCATCCAGGTTCCTTTTCTCACAGAGTTTAAGAAATTTTACAGCTGTTTCTTGTATAGTTTTTTGTTGGGCTCTGTGGTGGACGGATAATTTTAGCTTTCTTTAAGCTGTTCCTTTTATTGATGTTGCTGGATGTGAGGGAATATGAGCGTCCATGCATCATCCTGGCATTAAGGCCATTGGCCATGGAGAAAGATTTGAGATGGCTTCTTAAGGCAACAGGGAGAGGGAGCTTGTCAACAAGATGCACAGGGGTACAGGAAACTATGGCACGGCAACAAAGGTCTTGCAGACTCAGTACTTAAAAACAGACATAAAACTTGCATTATAATAGCATGCTTTTGTCAGCCACATGGTAGTAGCATACCCAGTACTCTGCATGCACGCTTTACTTCTAGCATGAATTCTCGTTTCTCCTCCCACACCCTTTCTCACATCTATATTATCCAACAAATCTGCTGCTTCAGTTTCCTAATTATTTCACAATACTTAGATGACTGAGAATGTAAGTTCTAAGAAAGATACGTTATTCCCTACAAAATCAGGAACAGGTTATGCCTGCAGATACGTATGTTCTGTTTAGTAAGCTAGTTGTACAGGATTCCAAGTTCTTATTGATGTTTTTGCACCAGAGTCAGCCAAGTAATCAAATTTCTGGAAATTATTTTATATTGAGGAACCACTAGCCTTTGCTAGGACTAAATTTAAATATTTTCAAGTGTATTTTGCTTACCCTTGTTTGGCCTCCAGAGCCTGTCCATTCCATGTCTCATCAATACTATTCTTGCTAGCTCAGTAAAGGACTCTGTAATATTGAAATTACAGAGTGGACTGACTTCAAAAAAAGTCATTCCCAGCCTCTCAGCGTAGGCTTGTGCTTGTTCAGTAGACACTTGGCGCTTGAAAGCTAAGTGGAGACGGTTTCCAACCAGGATTTTTGGCACACCAGGAGCATNATCAATTAAAACAAACAAAAGCTTTTTCAAGATTTAAAGACTGAGTGGCAGGTTGGACAAGACAATCGCGAGAGGTCCCTTTCAGCTCAAATTATTCTATGATTCTCTGATCTAAAAACATCCCTTCTTCAGAGAGAAGAGACTTGCACAGATGATGTGGCAAATCCATAGCAAGAGTGGGACTATAATATGAAATCTTTGCCCTCCATATGCTTACTGTCAACACCTTTGAAGAAATCAGACACTTTAGCTGATATGTTTCCAACTTCTAGAAGTATAAACATAGAAACAAAACGGTAAACTTGGCATCTTGGATAACTCTGTAGTAAGCACTGCCTGCAAATGCCAGTAAAAACAGCAGAAAATATCATAAGCAGTTGGTCTTAGTCATCTGTTACAGACTAGTGACAGTCTGGGACCGTACCTTACCTCATCTATTTCTTTTATCCATCGATCAATTCCATCAAATGACCAACGATTGGTAATGTCATACACTAGTATCACTCCCTATATTTAAAAAAAATATATATAGTAAAAAAATTTAAGTTTAACATAATGGCAACACAGAAAATACTATCTGCAAATTCTCCGATTCTGAAATCATCCTGTAAAGTGCTGAGAAAATTCTCAATGGAGCAGAAGTTCGACATCCTGTGAAACCAAGCCCTGTTTCTCTGTATAGATTACTGATATGGTTAGGAGCAGAAACCCTGACTTGGTTTTGTGTCTTATGTATTGGTAAATATTTCTTTTTAGAGTGGACAACTTTGGTTGATCATACACACATCACAAGTCATGGCAACTAAATATTGGTCATGTTCAGCAGCTTGAAGATTCAGTGCTCTATACAATTCTGGAACATAACCCATACAACTCATCAGAACCAATACGTGTCGTGAATTATAGCAATACTTTGAAATCTGAAGCCATAGTGATTTTTAGTGTTTGGTTTTTTTTTTTAGTCATTTCATTACAAGTCATTGCACTTCATTACATTTTGACTATGTTTGTATTTTCCCATTACTCTTGACAGTTTTGTGTTATCAATTTATCTCACCTGGCACACAGTTTTAAAAAGTAGCATTAGCATATTTATTCACATGATTCAAGTAAGGTAACAGGCGTAAGTTGTTGATGTAGACAACAAGAAGGCCTGAGAATATATATCATTATACTTTTACTCAACTTCAATCTCATTGATTTCTGCCCCTCCCTCTCCCCCCCAAAAGAGAATCCTGCCCCTTCTTATTTCCCAAGATTCATGTTATCTTCAGGCTGTTAGTGAATCTGCATACAATCTACAAGTCAGCTACAGAAGCCATCACAATGGTTTGCTAACTCTGCTTCCATTCATCCAACAACCATTACCCGTCACTTAGAAAGCTGTACTTAGCTTACCTGAGCACCTCTTGAATATGACCGAAATATGGTGCAGAATCTCCCCTGCCCTGATGCATCCCTAAACAAAATAAGTTACATATATATTTAAAAGAAGCAGGTAACCTCATACATTAAGAGTTCCAGCTAGATTAACTCGTTTGTACTGATCAATATCACCTCTTATTCCATTAGTCATGCAACAGCAGTCACTAATGCATAAGAACTCTTCTTGCTCTCAGCAGTTTTTCCCTACAGGCATTCTGCCCTGTCCTCTACATTTTTCGTATTTCTCAGGATGAGAGGACAAGAACTTCAAACTTTATTCTTGTGATTGCCCTTGGAAAACAAAGGCTATCAGTCAAGTGCACATATGCCACTAGACATTGCATTTAGCTCAGCTTGAAGAAAGATTCTGTTTTCACAGTAGAAGAAAAGTAGGAGGAAACAATAGCTATCACCAAGGAAACTAATGGAAAAACAGTAAATTCTTGATTACAGCAGCAATAGTTTATCATGAGTCTAGTATGATGAAGCAATCTTTATAGAGACACAGAGAGCATGGATTTTTAGAAAACCATGCACAAAAAAAAAATCACTGCAGAAAGTATTTGGAAGCAAAATTTTAAAGAGTGCAGAATCGAGTTTATAGTGGAGGATGTGGTAAGAGACAAAATTCCATAAAGAATTTTTGAGGTAGATTACAGATCTTCAAATGCAAGGAACACATTTCCGTGTATGGTCAACCATAGAAACATTTCCAATCTGTTATTTTTGGGAGTCCAAAGAACATCCTTTCCCTTCACAAAAAGGATTAAAACATCTCCTTCCTGTCTGCTTCTCGGATGAGCTTTATGTGGTATTTTTACTAAGCTATGTAAAATGGAATGCAGAAGAAGAAAAAGAAAGTAGGTGAACAAAATATCAAGTAATCAAGCCACCATATGGCAGAGCACTATTATCCACCATCGCATTTAACATTTGAAACGTTACCTTGAAATTAATAAGGACAAAACCAACTCATGTGGAATAAATTAAAAATAACTGACAAGCACATAGACATTTAATTCCAGTATTTAAAAAAACTTTCAAATAAAAATAAACACCAACATGAATTTTAAAGACAGAAGTGGTACAGCATTGTCTGTTTCTCAGAGGAAAAGGATATAATCATAACAACAATTCATTTTCACCTCCAGTTCTCTACCCTATCTGAACACTGCTTGTTCCTAGAACTTGCCTCTCCAATTTGTCTAGATTAAGTTTCCTCAAAAAATCACACTTCATCTCCTTTCTGTCCTACACACACCTTCCTTCTCCCTTTTTTATGCCATGAGTTTAGGGAATGAGGAAAACAATGTATTTAAGAGGCAGTAACATTGCTGCATCTTTCAAGCTGTATCTTTGCTGAATATTTCTTAAGGAGCCAGCAGATGGCCATCTTCAAACAACCTTAACACAGAAGCTTTTCGACAGACCAAATATTTGACCCTACAGGAAAAACAAAATAATTGTACTTGCTCTTGGCATGTTTTGTTAGGATCAAATCACATCAGATTATACAATGACATTATACAAATTTAAATGACAATGAGCAATAACGCTGCTTTTTTTGGTTGTTATTTTTAATACTGTGGTTATTTAGTCAACCATCACTGCTAATAAATTGAGATAGGGATGTTGCTGTACAATCACTCTAGGCTTTTAAGGTATGTTCATGGTCCTCACTACAAGGATATCTTACAATTTTTGAAGGTACTTTGAATCTATCTTGAAGGTGCATGTATTCTTTTGTGCCTTCTGTCTGCATTTACTACGCATGTCTCACATAGGGAACCTGTAGGGATGCCCCATTGTACATGAAATAGGTGAAAAATGGAGGTAAAGACAAACTCAGTGACTTGCCCAAAGTGCTAGCTATCTCAATCATTCTTCCTCATTTAGCTAAATATTCCTGAAGCATAAGGGAGGGCACATGCCCCAAAGAGTTGCATTCTTTGTGTCTTTGAAATATAAGTTATGAAGAAAGGTGGAACACATACCAGAGTTGTAGCTTGATTCGTCGGCCATCCAGAAGAATTGTTGTAGTCTTATAATCTATACCTGGGGGAAATACAGTTATGCAGATCTTAGATCAGCTTGCAGGTGTACAACATACAGACAAACAGTTAGAGACCTTGAAGCTCACCATAAAAGATATTTTTCATTAGTACTCTATGAAGCGAATATGGGTAAGAATAACTTGTTCATATAAATTTCTAAAAACCTTTCATTACTTAAGCAAGGTCCATTCAAAGCAGATTTCTCAGGCTGCCTCACGGTGATAACCAGTCTCTTTTATTCATTATCGTGACCATATACATGCTTAAAGCTTTACTTCTTTTCAACAGAAGAAGGCAGAACTAGGTTTTAGCCCTTCCCCTCTCTCACACATATGTTGTGAACTAAATGCCATTCTCTTCCTCTGTTCCCCAGCTTTACTGCCTCTACTATTTCTTCCTTTCTTATCAGCTCTGACTCACACACAGCTCTTACAGAGTGGGTGTAGAGGAGGTACACATGTCCCCCTCATATAAAAGGAGTAGATGGTGAGAGAAGTGGCTAGCCTTTTGTTTTCTAGCCTTTCCCATTCCCATCAATAATGGTCTTCTCTGCCCACAAGACCTATTCAGTTAGCGTCCAGCAGCAAGCACACAGGCAGGTTCCATTCAGTCTTTCCTACAACCAGCCCAGGATTTGTGGTTGAGCTGCAATATATCTTCTAGATGAGCTGAAAAGTGCTGCAGTGTTTCAGGGAAGCATATATGTGTCTACACATACACACTACTTAATCTATTAATGTAAAAAACATAACATGCTGATATATTTGGCTTAGCTCACATCTTTATTGTGCATTTTATAGTCTTTGCAAACAATCTTCAGTGATATAGGATATTAGTTTTTTTTACTGCTAACAGGGCATACTCCAGGAACAAATTAATCTTTATTAAAGATAAGCTCGAGTCTAGCTTTGCTGTTTTCTTGGGCAAAACAGGCGTGTTTTTTTTTTTTCCCCTGATCAGATTAGGTAAAACTAATCAGAAGCAGTTATGTACCTACACTTGATCCCTGAAAACATCCACCACCATGCTAGGGTCAATGGCTTTGAGCGCTGTGCTTCAGTATTGCATCCACAACATGCATAATTACAATCCTTAAGAGATGCCTTTATTTTATTAAATGCTATTTGAAAAGTGTGCATTCAGTATTCACATTGTGCAGCCAAGCAACACAGTTTCACTGATAAATGTGTTTTTCTCATGTTTTCTTGGCTTTGTCATAATTAAGCAACTTCCCGAATTGAACATTTATTCAATAAAGTCCTCCAAATGAAGTTTAAAAAGCATGGAAACTAGCTCTGAAGATGTACTGAAATGTAACGAGACTTCAGCTTTGAAAAACAGAGATGTTTTATTTTCTGAGCATAAACAAAACAAGGACGTGAGAAAAACACATTGACAAGGAAAGACAAATGTATGCGGAAGGAAGAGCGTCCTAATTAGTACTTAAGATTTCAGCAAATCATCAGAGGAAGAGGGATGACAGTGGTGAAGACGATCCTGCTAATTGCTTGTACGTTTACTACAGGCAGACAATTACAAAACACTGTGGGGGCGTGGAGAAACTCAACACATTGCAGGAGAGTACTGGTGGGTAGAAAGAAAGCAACAAACCGACAAACCAGTGGAAATACCAGGGCCTGAAAAGCAAACACCACCTCAATTGCCTGCTGTGCTGTGAGCCTGCTGTCTTGCTCCAGCCTCATCAGCTATCAGGCGCAGGATGAAGAGCAGCAGCTCAGAGCTGCCAGGCTAGCAGCACTCCTGATGCCCTGACACTTTTATGTCCAGATAGCGACAGCTCCAGGTAATCACAGAAAGTATCCGCATCAGCCAGACAGGAGGTTCTGCTGGGGCCTGTATGTGGGTTGCAATAATTGTGTACAGAGGCTAGAGGGAGTCCCTGCATCTGCTGGTGGCGTCAACATCCAGAATAAAAAAGTTAATCCATGTATCACGGTTTGTATTAATGCACATAAAATGCTAACCAATAAGATTTTTTTTTTTTTGCTATATTTAAGGGAGGGGGAAAGTTTGAAAGTTTAGTAAGAGAACCGTATCAAGTACCTCTATTGCTCTCTCCAAGAAAGAGTACAGTATAGCACAGCACATAAACAACAAATGACAATCTGTCTTGACTGCAAGCACAACTCTGGAGAGACATCTGCCATGCAGGAAGTTTGCTCTCTTTGCCTGAAAACATGGTTTTGTCTCCAAGTTAACCCAATGGACTTCCTATTGCTCCTTCACGTACAGTATTGCCAACTGCTGCTACCACTTCTCATGAAGAGGTCCCTAAAGCACTCACTGTTAGTCAGTTACCTCTATTTTTGTCAACGAAAAATAGGTTTAAAATGCTCTGGCATGATAAGCAGACACAGAAAAGGAAGCTGAACCTGTCTCCTCTTCCACGAGGAAAGGAGGTTGTAAGACTAGGTCTGGAATAAAAAAACAGGTGTTAAATTACCAACCAGAAGTTACTGCAAGGTAACAGCTGTCATCTGAGCCAGCTCTCCCTGTAGCAATAGGCAAAGAAAAGAGATGCTGCTTTTGTGCTTCTTCTAAAATTCGCACCACTCTAAGCTGCTCAAATGGCATTTGCAATGTGTACTTGAAAAAGATGTTAGCTGAGGCTAACAAGATTTGAGCCCATTTTATGAAAATTATCAGAAACTTGAAATCACTAAGTTAAAAACCATAAGACACTACTCTTTGAAATAAAGTATGGAGGACCTACCCCAGGAAACGTTCCCCTATTTACAAATTAGGATAAATTCTTCCCCAGAGATCAATGCACAATTACCCAATGCAGCTATCTCCAAGTTTTAATCCCAAGGCAACTTATTTGTACACAATTATCACCAATTTCTCTTCCAGAACTGACTCTGAGGGACCCTGAATGCTTTTATTACGTAGCACAATAGCCTCAGTTCCTTTTCGTAGGATACCTGTTGTAACATAGACACTAAGGCACACAGTGAACCAGGTTCTTTATCTCCACTACAAAAAATTCCACGAATTTTCTGGCTTCTTGTATGTAGAAGTTTACATTCGTAGAATAAATAGCTAGTAGTCAACATAATTCGTAACTATGTTAGCAAAATGTTTTTACTTCTGCATTGTATTTGCTGATATTAGTAGAGTTAAAGCAGCTTTAGACTTCATAAGGTGAAAGATTTAAACACAACAAATGTCAAAGGATAGTTGCACTGTAATACTATCACAAATATTTTTATCTGTTATCTGACTTAACTTGTTGCGTAGTTTATGTCATTTCCAGCGGCAGTAGAAACCACTAAGCACCTGCCCAGTCTGAACGCCAAGAACAGAAGAGTAAGTCATCTTGCCGTAGCCCTGAAGAAATGGGTACTCGCGGTCCTGAGAGCGAGGACATCTCTCAAGAACGAGACAACGAGAGGACTTTTCCGCTACCAAGATCCTGGCAAGGAAGAAGCCAGCAATGACCAGAGAGATGATAGAAAGCAAGCTCAAAGAAACAGTCCTGGTGCGATACGAAAACTAGGTAAGTAAGCAGGAAAACAGAGGCACTGACATCAATAGTTAAGTCAAACATCATTAGGAACCATATTTCAAAGCTGCCACTTCATTTCTATCACCTGCCTGCAGGTATTTCACTTGAGTCACATCTGCCTACAGGTTCACGCCTCCTTTTTTTTCTTTTTTTTTTTTTAAACTGCTGAATACATGCTACTGTCAAGTAGGAGTACATTAGAAAAAAAAAAATCTCTTGACACAGCTCTTTCTAGTCTGGCAGCAAAGAGAGGGAGCCGAGTTCTTTTGATCATGACCACTCAAATCAGAGACTGGTTCGGTGCCACACCAATCCACAGTTCCCAGATAAGCACCGAGCTGAAAGGCCAGCTACAGCAGTAATGGGCATTTCAAGCCTTCAGCTCACTGCAGAAATGTGAATTGAAATGTCGCCTGCCTTTAGTTTAGGCTCTGATCTGTGCATTTGGAAAGAGAAGGGGGAAAAAAAAAAAAAAGCCATTTTAGGAAGATTTCTTTTCATTTATCAGTCAAAGTGTTCCAGTTCTCCAGCAGTATTAGGAAACAGTCAAATCTGCAAACCACAAGCAGAAATTTTATTTTTTTTTAAATCAAACCTATAGACAAAGCCTCGAGACACTGAACGGACCAGGACAAAAGAATCATTTGTGCACTGACAGAACAAGTTTAATCATTTCAGAAATTCTTGAAAACATAAAACACGCAGTACAAACCCCGCGTAACACCATATAACTTGTTCCAGCATCCTGTGCTACCATTGATATTTCCCGCAGGGTGGAATACCTCCACTAGCTTATCTAAAGCTAATGAAGAGGCACAGACTGTTTAGCAAACACTGACAGCCCACGCAGTGAGTGGACATCCATCACTCTGTTTAAAGACATACCAAACATAGAAAATCAGTACTGCATAGCTAGAGGATACACAGCTGAGTAAACCAGGCACCCTGCTTTGCACCGTGGACCATACACTACTGTAGGTCACTCATTTAGCTGCACGTAAAGCAAAATACTACATCTTTTTCCTTAGATGACATGTGTAAGACGCCTCAAAAATATACTACTACTAGCTGCTGTTTGAGAAACCCGTAAGGTCCTTTCATAAAAGATTTTTGATGAAGGGTTGGATTCAGATACTTTCTTATTCTTCAGCTGTTATACAGATAGAAGCAGTTGATAATACAACCTGAATATCTCTGCAATTAGCATTTGCCATTGCTTAAGAATCAAAACAAAAAGCCTTTTGCCATGAATCATCAGGAACAGCATGCAGCTCTAACAATGAGACCAACAGATGTGGATTGTGCTGTTGTAGAAATCAAATGTCCTTCCAGAACATTATTCACTCATTTAGTAAGACAGAATAGCTTTGTTGGGATATACAACTGAAAAGTATCTCTACAGAGGAAAGGGAAGAAAAAGGCTGCTAAATCAAAGAATTAAACTTTGTGAAGTGAACCAGAAAAACCTCTCAGTGCTTAACACTTTTGTGTACATAAATATATATACATTAATCACAATTTTGTACCTAAAGCCATAAATTGAAATTAAATAACCTCACCACACCCTTTGCTGCAGGGTTTTTCAAATCTAATTGCTTTTTAAGATTTTTTTTTCCCTGAAACACAAAATGAACAGGTAGAGAACTGAAAGAAACATTACTGAATCCAGGAATATAGTAAGATTGCCCCCAAAACATTCAGCTGTTTGGTAGCAACTGCATTACGTAGGAAGCCATCCTCCGCACTGATGCTTTGCAGCCATTGCCGTACTATCACTTATGCTTCACTGACTATGCTGCATTCATGTCAACGCTGATTATTTTTAAGGTTTCCTGTGAATTTCTGGTTCTCTTGAAGGTTACAGTAGTGTTCCTCTGTTTCCAGATGTGTCTCTCTAGGGCAGAATCCTTCAATCATTTAAGTTGCTCATTTTGTGTTCCACCAAAGGCAAGGTTATTTAGCCAAAAATCTTTTCTGTTGTGTTTAATAACTGAGATTCAATGATTTACAGTGTGACTACCAGCCAGCCTCTTAGCTTTGCAGCAGTGAAGAACACACCGACTCGAAGAACACACTGAACAAAGCTGGAATGCAATCAGCTACAGACAGACCACTGGTCATATTTTGATAAAAAGACAGGTAGAATAAAATCCAGACTGGTCCCGCAGAATTTTTCACAGGAATTAGATGTTAGCCTAATATTCTAAAGGTTTGGAGCTTGTTCCGAATTTTCTTTGGATCTGTGTTTCAATTTAGATATGTTATTGGAGAGTGGAGAAAGAAGAACAGAGGAAAAACCCTAAAACCTTAAGACTAGTTTCTTCAGAGAAGTGAAAGATTTCATTCAGCTGTACATTTGTCCCTAAAACCAACACCTTTTATATCTGAGAAAGTAAAGAACACATTACTTTATCTCTGAACCTGGTGTACCCTTACATTTTAGTTCACAAATACTATAAGAACTGGTTTCATTGTTTTCCACTTGCTTCACCTATTGGTTTGTCCTTTCTTTAAAGCATGTTGTTCCCTGGAGATGCTTAATGTCAGATTAAATTTTCAGATTTAATTAAAATGCAATTTCACTACTTTAAAATAACATAACTACAATAATGAAAAAAAGAAAACCATCACCAAAATGTCTTCCAGCTCCCTGCCTCCATGACCTGTCTTCCAGCGATTACAAAATGTTAATCACATTCTCCAGCAATCATTCACTCCATCAGTTTGCCCAAATTATCCATCCAATAATAGTTATCTCACAAACGTACTAATGTTTCCTTCCCACTGTCTGTTTCTGTGCCAAATTAAGATTCTACAAAACGAGAGAAAGAGAGAGAGTCAGTGGGATTCTGGGTCTATGTTTAACAAAGTCCACTGAAAACATCCCTCAAAGACTGTCGATTGCACTTTGAAAAAGCAGTTTTAGGTTTTGGACACCAGATGTTTTGGCGCTTGAAAATATTTTCTCACACGCATGATGAGAATTCATAGGTCCCATCACTTCCTATTTCAAGCTTCCTACGCCACCTAGCTTCTCAAATACACGTTAAAATTACAGCCTAACGTTTCTCTTCAGAACACATTTGTGACTATCTCAAATACACGTGACAGTTTCCATTTCCATTCACTTATAATCCTAAGCAAATGGATCCACAACATGCTTTTGATTAAAAATTTAATTAAGCTTTAAAAACTAAGCCCAGCGTTTCAAACATCATGCTGCAAAAATAAACTCTTTACAATAAAACTGGACCGTTATCTTTTGATACATGAGCTCAAAGGCCAGGTTATCTGACAGTCATATTTGCCTTTTGCTTGCCATTTCAGAATAACCATCATTTTCCAAATTCCAGTCTCTTCTATCATACTTAATTACTGCAATAAAAGCCATCTGGTTGAAGAGCACAGATTGCCTATTCAGACCGAAATAGGGACACTAAAATTGTCGATCTAGACTGTCTTCTTCGACTCATTAATCAAGTCATAAACCACAATTACACATAAGTCTTACACATAATTCACTCATTTCAAAGATGTGACAATTTTCCCATTTATTTTTAAAAAGAAGAGATTTACATCAGAAAGCTCAGCTTTACGTTTCGCTTTGTTTATGGTCAGACGTGGCAACATCACAGCCTATCCTTCAGCAGACCTGTTTTCTTTTAAACATCTAAAGGAATCAAGCGTACAAGAAATCTACCCTTAAAAATCAAAGTGGTCTTTAACTATTACACAGAAGCTTTTCATGGTTGCAAATACTTAGGGCATCAGGCTAGAACCTGGAGACCTCGGAGCACTCCTGGTTGGCTCTAGTCCAGACCGTTGTCCTTAGAACCAAAGCAAATGGTACGGGAGTAAGGAGTTTGTCGCAACCTTATGGCAGACCTCCAGTACCAATTTGAAAATAAAATTAACAACCAAACCACTCCAAAACCTGTATAAGCCACAAAACTTAATTAGTCAGACGGCTCATTTGCAGAAGCAGGACCTGAATAAGTTTTTGTTCACTCTCATTATCAGCACTACCAAGAAAACCAAAGCCAGTATTTTGTACGTTAAAAATCACACCCTCCCCCCCAAAAGAACATACAAACAACTTTGCAAGTACATGATTTCCTTTTTTTTGAATCATGCCTTAGTTTGCAGTATTTCTGTTAAGATGACTAAATAAAAAACTAAACATTCAAGGCAGACAACTGCTTGGCAAGAAAAAAAAAAAAAACTATTTGACATCAGCTAATAATCGACTTTTAACCAAAACTTGTGAACAATCCACTTCTATTCATGTTAAGAGGAAAGAAATTAAAGATTCAGAGATCATATTCCATTCTCCTCTGTCTTAAAATTTAGTTGTCAACAATAAAACAGCCTCTTCACAGTCTAAATTTATTTCACAAGAAGAAAGAGAAGCGTCCCCATCCCCCAGGTCAGGAAGAAGCAGCAACTACAAGCCTCAGTTCATCACTTCCTTTCTTCCACTCCTCCAAAAGAAAAGGATATCAGAGGCATACGGTAACCTTGTTAACCCAAACGTTTGCTACGAGTTGCAGCTAATATCCTCAGATGAAAGCTACTATCTAAACACGTTATTGTTTATAAATAGCAGCACTACAGGAGAAGGGAATGTTATTATTAGCATTACAGGGCAGGGGGTTCTTCCTTCAGCATATTTTATTGATAAGTTTGAAAGAAGTTGGGATGAGATTAATAAATCAATGTTTTCACCTCACCTCCTTTTTTCCCCCACAGATGTGAAAGTATAAACTGAAATAAGGAGCCAACGGTGATCAGTGATCCCAGAATCCCTCTGGTGCCTTACAGATCCATCTTCTCCCGCATCTAGATCCAGCTGCTCCTGCACAGCACCACAACACCCACTTCTGACAAAGACAGGACCTCCAAAGCTGCAGAACAGACTGGGAGTGGTTGTTACTAGTTCGACAAAGAAATAAGGACCTGACAGAACACTGGGTTATGCGGTAAGAGAGATCTGACAGAGATGCAAGTATGAAGATGGAACTAAGGCAGGGACAAGACACCGAGAGGAGAGATTGAGCAGGGGAGCTGAAGAGAAATACAGAGCAAGGAATCCGGGGGGAACAGCCAAGAGGCAGAGGGCACAGAACCAGGTAGCAACCGAACTGTAAAAGACCGAATGAAGGGGCAGAGGCTTTGCAAAGGACACAGCTTGAGTGAGGTGAAGAGATAAGAAAAACAGATTAAGTCAAATATAAGAAAAGGGAATGTATCTTCCTTTGATGTCGGAGATGTAGACTTCTGGTCCATTTGATATCAAAGTAAAGACGACCATGACCTAGCACCAGTGAATTTGCATTATAAATTCATGTCTACTACCCAAGTATGGGGAAAAAAAAAAATCCTCCCCTATACCATCTTCCTACTGCTGCTGTTCACCAGTTGCTGTAAGAGCTGGACTGTGACATGAGAGAGGAGTTTCTCTGCATACCTCTGCCGTGTTATTAACAAGCACCTTCTCTTCCTAAAAACCTGTTCCGCTACCTTCAAAGAGCATCACCTCCCAAGGGCAGTCTATCATTCACAATCTCACCATGTCCTCTACGCTCCTTGCAACTAAATAAGGTTTCAAACATGATTGTTTCATCTTTTTTGATCCACGCATGTATTTCAAGCAACAGCTATGATGTGGTGCTCTGCGCATCAACGGAAAGTACCATGAAGAGAAGCTTGGCCAGGCTAAGATAACTGACCAGAAAAAAGTGGAATAGGTTTTATGTAAGAATTGATTGTCCAATATTCCTAGTGGTTGTGGATATCTTCCTGGTGTAGTAATTCTTTATCATACAACTTAACAGCTAGGGACAAATCATCCTGGTGCACGAGGAGAAGAGCAGAAGGAGCAGAAGGTAGGGTATGTATCTTTTACAAATTCTACAAATTGAGAAAGAAATGAGAAGCAGCCATGCAGAACTTGCCCTTACTTATATCTTGAATGCTAGGTTTGAAATATGGCCAGAATCTGGAAGGAAGAATAGCTTCAAAACTACTGTAAAATATTAAAACCAGATGCAGTATTTCACATTTTACAACATTTTCCAAAAGAGAACAATGACCTTTTATATCTTGACACTTCATTAGCAGTAAACCAGTTCAAAAATACTTGGCATGAGAAGAATCACAAGACCATCCAGCAGCCATTATTCTGAGCTGTGGGCCTAACAGCTCACTGAGAACAGTTGCAAACCTCTCCAAAACTTCCCTAGGCTTTAAATCAAGTCTCAAATAAATGCTTCTGAAGAATTAAACCACCACTATCAGTTAAGCGTATCAATATATCATAACAATTACAAAATCAGAATTCTGTTTCAGAAGCTTATTCCTATATATTACGAAATTATAAGTAATACATGTGATAAACAGCAAGATACAACCAAGGTTTGCAAAAAGAACCCCCCCCAAAAAACAGGATGCCATCATTACTCACACAGGTCACAGCAGTATTTGTCACCAAGTAGTAAACTTCAACGGAACAAGAGATTCAAAGTACTGGCGTGTGGGGGAAAAACAACAACAACAACAGCCTAATGTTTTCCCCATCCCATGAAGCACTGCATGTTCAAAGAGGGAAAAAGTTTGCTTGAAAAATAATTCTTTGAGCTGAACAAGTCATGAATTCTGCTATTATGATGAACTGGAGATCAAAGTTGGAATTCACAACGAGTAGGTGTAAGTGTAATAATTTTGCTTTAAAGATACCAAAGAGCAAAATTCATATAATTATTAAAAACTTACTGTGGCTTAAAAGCTATCACCCAGAAAACATACAGTCACCACTTCCAAAGCAGATACTTGAACAGAAAGAGCTCAAACTATACCTCCAAACCAAACAACAGAAGACCAACTGCACTTCTTAAATTTGAAAATCCAAGCAAAACACATGCTGCAGTAAAGTGGGCTTTATAGATAACGTTACCAGTAACTTGAGGAATTACCAAGTCACAACGCATCTTCCATTATGAAAACGAAGGAAATTAAGTCTGACTTGGATTATGTTTCCAGTTCTCTCCTCTCCTCCTCCCCAGCCATTCCAGCAGAAGGGCTGCCAAAATTATAACTGTACTTCTTTTCCAGGAGAAAAACTTAATACAGCATGCTAGCAAGCAATCTTTCTTAGGATTTAAAGAGAAAGACAGACTATACATTACTGATACAAAGTTCATGTTCCACTCATCATTTAGTTGGCTCCAATTATCCATGAAATTAAAATCAATTGATTTCAGGTGAATAGGATCAAAGGAAATTTCAGGTTGAAGCAATCTTAGGAGGTCATCTAGATCAACCTTCTACTCAAATCAGGATCAGCTATGAGGTCTGGAGACCCCTCTGTACAACCCGTTCCACAGCTTGACCGTCCTCATAGTTAAAAAACCAACCAACCAACCAACAACAACAAAAGGTTTTTCCTCTTACCCATTCTGAACCTCTCTTGTTTCAACTTACACCTGTTGTCTCTTACGGTCCCACCATGTACAGAGCCTGACTCCGTCCTCTTGACGACCTCCTCGTGGGTACTGGAAGGCTGCTCTTCAGTCCCCCCCACAGCCTCTTTTCTCCACAGAGGTGACTCATCAGTCTGCGGACAAACTTCATTTAAGTTGTTAGAACTGCAGACTTTTCTTCACTCAGAACCTATGTAATTACTTTTCCTGCAGTCCTCTGCCTGTCCTGCAGATGTTGAAGACAAATATAGTGTAGACTGAGAAGTTAGACTGTCTATAAAACTATAGTTCTCAAACATCACTGGATTAAACTCCTGTTTGGAGACAAAAACTAACATTTATATGGAAAAATTATTACACTACACGTATTCTTGGACTCTAGAATCTTCTTGCTCCAAGACTAACATCTAAAAGGAACTGTGTTTCTTATCTGAACTGGAAAAGAAAATAAATTTAAAAGTTTAGAGGTTATGAACTTGATTAAAATTCCATTTATCACATTTCTATTTTATAAAGTATGTGTTCAAATTAAACCACAATCTACTAATTCTGAAGTGGTTTGAAAAGTCAAGGTTGTGCTTTATGCAAACTTCACTTAGTATATTTACAAAAGCAAACACAGAGAAAGATTAGAAGAACAGAGTCCTGACTGACTGAGTCTATGCAGTGTGTGTAGGGATAGCATTTCCTCACTAAAAACAATTAGAAAGGAAATACACGTATCCAGATATCCATGTGAAGATTTTGCACCACAAGACTCTCCTTACATTGACTCAATCATTCCACTGAATGCATCAGCTGCATGAGCTTCTTTTCCTCAGTTTGGTCTTGAGAGAGTATTAAAAGGGCTGCCAGAGCCGCTGGGTCTCTTCTGGGTTTTCCAGCTGGCAGTTTCATATTTCACGCACTTAAAATATCCCATTTTAAGGCACTGCATAAAGTCAGCTTGCAAACAAAGTATAAGAGCACAGGAGTTACGTTAACACATTATTGTCTCTAAAATTTTGAAGGAATGAGTTATTTTGTTTTGAAGTCTATGGACTAAAATCCCCCTCCCCTTTTTCTTAATTAAACTGTTTTTTTTTTATTAATATATTTTCTGTTCCATGTAAACACCTATAATGGTTCATTTTCTATAACGATGGGCAAATTAAATACACAATCCTCAAACAGACTTACCTTCAATATGTTCGTTCAGAGTACACACGCATTCTTTGCTATTTCAGCTTTGCTGATGTGGGATCACAACGAAACCTGTGTTGGTAAGGTCAGGATAGGGCTGATTGCATGAAATCTTAGTTCAGAGGAAAAATGAGAGCAATGGCAGGAGCGTAGCAGTGAGATAGGAACTGCCAAGTTGCGCTGAACATACACAGTATAAAACTGGGGTGAGGGGTGGGGAGAGGTAAAATCTGAACCCTAAGCCTGGAACACAACACATGGTAAGCAATTTACGGACACTAAACACAAGCGGTCAGACTGCATTTGAAAGTGTGAAAGCTCAGCTGCAGTTCATCCAGGGCAAGTGTGTCACTCTTGGACTGCAGTTCACTTTTAAATGTAGCCACACGTTCAGTCTCCTCTACCTTTACATCTGCACACAGGTGGGACTTTAACTAGCCATATATTAACTGGGACCTTTTATTAAATAGGTTATCTTTTCCTGACCCAAGAATGAAAATATTTTTATAAAACACGTTTCCCCACACAGTTTTGTGTACTGAAGTACACTTAAAGTATATGTACTATTTTAACAAACACAACTAAAACGGGTATTGATGGCATTGGGAGTTTATGTTATACCAATATGAAGATGGGATCCAAAAATAACTTTTTGGGAGAAACTCTGGATAGTTTGATTTTGCATGAACTCCAGACAACACTTATGTTCTTAAAAGTTGCCTGACAAGACACCCAAATCTCCATTCTACAGATTCTCATCACAGTTACTCCACCTCTGTATATTAAACTACCAGTTTCTACTTTGAAATCCAATGTTCCACAAAATATTTTAATGCCCAAGGTAATTCTGGAGTAACAGAGTACCTCATGCTCGCCACCTATTGCTTATTCTCCTCCGTCTCCTGACAACACTTGTCGGTTACACACAGCACCTTCATGCCAGCACCCTGCGACAGCAAATCCCATGCAACAAAGAAAAACAGCAAAGCTATCGGCTTTCAGCTTAGCACAAGACTACATCTCACAAACAATAAACAGCTTTCCCACTTCCCTGCTTCTGACAACAAATATGATTCCAAAATCCTCAATCTTCCCTGTTTACATGCCTACAGAACAGCCACAAATTACTGACTTGACAGAAATGTTTTTGTATGTATGTAAGGGTGTTTTCACTGCTAGGTCGCACTTGTCCTTCCTCCCCAGTTGGAAAACAGTTACTGTTCTGTACTACAGAGGATTCTCACCTTGCCTTTAGCACACTTCAGAGATTTGGCTCAGCCAATCTGAACACTATAAGAACCACTTCCTTAGAGATTTATAGCCCTTAGGGCTCAAAAAACCACGCCTCCTGCAAAGAATTGTCAACAAGATCCAGAGAAAGTCCCGGCTGAACACTGCACATGTATTCTTTTTACCAATATGCTGCCAGATTAACAGTCTAATTAACGTCAAACAAGAATGCAATTACACCAAGAGCAGGCATGCACTATATTAAAGCCTTAAGGCAGCTGTTCTTCAGCACACTGTCACTTGGCACAACTTGTTATTGATGACACTTTCTCTTTTCTTCCTATCCCACCCAGCTCAACGAGGATGCTCTCCTACCTGCCACAAGCAACTGTAAAGATGGGAGCAATGTTGGTTTCTGGACCTTTAAATCCCCTCCGTCCCTGGGCAGACATGAGATTACAACTTCATGGTAATTAGCTTTCTAACTTTCCATAGATATGCGTGCCAGTGTAGACAACCAGTTGTGAACACCAATATTTTTGTGGACTTTGCCCTGAGTAGGTACTAAATTATAGTCAACACTGACACAGAAGATTTTATTTTACCTTTCTCAGGAATGGACGTTCGATATATACCGTATATCAGTAAATCAGTGTTTTACACGTCGCAGCTTCACTTAGCCAATAAACTTGCAGTTTTGAGTACTGGACTACTCAACCAGTTCATAGTTGCATATTACAACATACAAAGACACAAGAGAAAGGAACAATTATTTGTCCAGATGTGTTCCACTCTGTCAACAGATTTAGATGTGGATGACAAATGCATAGCAAGCTCAAACCAAACATGCTTGGTGTATTACATTTGAGATTTTCCTTAAATAAAACTAGCATGACAAACACTAGCTGATGTCAAGTATTTTGTGTAAATATTGCATTAGTTTTCCATATTTTTAGTCTCACATGAAACAAAATCCAGAAGAGCTGAATAAAATGGGATGTAAATAAAACTTTTAACGTTAGCCAATTTCTATTCTTAATCCCATTTTCCATTCTTGTTATGTTCCCAGAACAAAAACAAATTTACAGCAATATGTAAATGTAATTTAACCAACATACTGGATAAAACTTAATCCTAGCACAGGCAAACACAATTTTGGTTAGGCCAAAGCAGCTTAAAAGGATTCAATTACCTTGAAGTCTGACCACTTTTTAAAATAACCTGGACTTTTTCTTTCATGTTGCACACCTGTCTGGGAGCCTCATAGTAATTTTGGTTTTTTAAAGTCACTTTCCCACTCCTGCACATCTGTGAAAAATTGGGGGGCGGGGGGGGAGGACACCAGTAGCTCAAGGGAAACGGAGCCAGGCAGTACATAGAGCTATTGAACGGGCATGAGAAAGATAAAGTAAGCTGTAGCCTTTTTTACCACAACAATCTGAAGTATTACTTGCAGCAATAGCAGATATCAAATTCAGACATGTGCGTGCAGGTTGGTTTTAGGCAGGAATCTGAAAAAACATTTGCATGATTTGCAAGATTTTCAGGCTTCTTCCTTCTGAAACTGTACAACACAATAATATGCTTGACCAAAAAGTATGTGTTTTCTTTGGTCTTTTTTGTTGTTGTTGTTGAATAGGCTTTGTTAAGAAACATGAAGGGCACTTATTGAAAAAGAAGTTTTCAAGTTAGACAAATACCTGATTTGAACACGTGTGTGCACAGTGTTGATTTCTCCCTGCCCCTCATAAAACTCCACCAAATTTAGTAGGCTGAGGAGAGAGCTAGGGAGAAAAGTTCTTCAAGCCTACTGATTAAGTGGGTTTCAAAACCTCACTGTAAAATGACCTAGCTTCTGACCTTCGTGAAATTACAAGACAGTAACTCTTGTGGACCATGAGATGGATGGAAGCACCTGACATCTGAGCTGCTGAGTAACATTAAACTAACGAAATATTAATAATATATTAAGCTGAAGAAATCTGGCTGAGTAGAAGAAAGTGCGTAATAAAGCAAAATTAATTCTTTTGAAAGGTTCAAGGAAACATATGGAAACCCACAGACTGCTAAGCAGCCCTAGGATTACTATTTCTCCATTAAATCAAGCAAGGTGAATATTCATTGTTTCAACAGATGTGCAAGACCAGCTAACAAATACAGAACAAGCAAACAAAATACAAACAAGCAAACAACAAAAAAAACCCTACATTGAACTGATTGACCTGACAATCACAGAAAATGCTAAAGAATCCTTTACCACACTGTTTATGAAGAATATAGAAAAAGAGTTAAAAAACGGCGGTGCTCAAGTCTGCTGCTACATATCAGGGAAAACGTGAAGCACTGGTCTCATGAGATGGGCAATTCTCAGCATGACAAAGTAACACAGGAGTTAGCATAAGGCTCCGAACTTGAGATCTGTGGAGGGAGAAAGGTACATGAATGGAACCAAAGAACAAAACCAATCTCAATTAGATTATAAGAATTCTTCTTTTACAAAGGGTAAAGTACCTGTCTTAAGCAAGGCAAGAATAAAGGGAACCGAGGCAAACCAGGATCCGCCTTCTCAGCTACCACGTACCTCTCAGAATTGACTGCATATTAAGAATAATTGCTATTCTGTAGTGCTATCACGTGGAAGAGACAAAATGCAGTTACTGATGGTGGAAAAGGGGGAGTTATTTCCATTTTTCTGTTTTAAACACTTTGGAAGGGAAAGAGCAAGTACAGAGTTGGTATCTATTTCTGTTTACTGAACTTTCTTCGCACGTAGTATTACAATCTAAAAATCAATATAGTCTTCCAGCAGTAAGCACAGCTCTTGCAAGGTTACACAGCGAAGGGGTAGTTGTAACTAACATACTCAGAACCAGGTCGTCCATTACTGCTTTACAGGCTCATTCTAAAATAAGTTAGACGCCTTCTTTGAAACAACTATTTCTTTCCATCAATGCCATGGAAGCCTACAGTAATGAGATAAGAAACCAGATGTCTTCTAGGCACTTAAATTTGGCATATGAAATCAAACCTCACCTGCTTTTCCTTGTACAAGAATGCAGTTTACAGTTTTTTTTTTTTTAAACTGAGATCAATGGGTGTACAACTGGATTTTAACAAAATTTAAGGGGGGAGAAAAATTCATGCCTATTGAACCTTTCAGAAGAAGTTACTTCATGACAGCTAGGTGATCACTTTTTGTTCTCCTTGTGCTGTGAGATAAAGCCTAGTCTATTTGATAGGTATCCATAGTTAACTTCAAAAGGTGTTTATTTACACTGGTTCTCAGCAACTTCAAATAACTCTTCTGCTGGAGAAATGCTATAGAACTGTCTCAAGGTCATTACCAGAAGCTGGTGCTATGTGCAAAGAAATACAGAAATGTAATGATGTTGCCACCAGTTTCTACTGCAATCTTTAGATCATATATTTAGGAAAACGTAATGGCTCCAAAATAAGTCAGTGATAAGTAAGCCATCATATTCATTATTATACTGGTAGGAAAGCACAACAGTTTTATTTCCCCTTCCTTCCAGTCAAGCAGCATTTTCAAAACCACAGTTTTGTGAAGACAGAACAGATAATCTTAAAAGCAAATCCATGTGGGAAGAATTTTACCTCCATTAGTACTGTGTTCGCTCTTGTTGGGAGTGAGAGGAGGAACTTCAGTAAGCTCACAAATGCAAGTCTTTTAATTTCTCATGGTAACAATACTGCTGTTTCCTTATTTTAGTCAGAGCCCATTCCTCCTTCTTTACACCGAAGAACAGCTTTCACCAGCGCATTACAGACTTGCACGTTATCAGGAAGGGCCAACACGACCTATACGGTTGTCTGCTGGGATGCAAGCAGCAGACAAGCATCCCAGCCTACATGCTCCCCACGTGTAACGGTAATCTGGCTCTCTCCATTGAGGCCGTTTTCATCTTGGGCCATCCAAGTTCAAGGCCTGGGCTCTAACGCCTTAGCAATCAAGACTGATTTATTAACGCCAACAACTATTACACACCAGGATCTTTTTAAGCATTCAGGTAAGACAACCCCTACCCCTGGAAGTTCTCAATCTAAGGACAGAGAAAAGTTATGGGAAGACAAATAACTGTGATAGGAACTTAAGAGGACATAAAAAGGTCACTAAGTGAGAAGGATGAAAGAATTTGTCAGCTTAAACATGATGTTCCTCAAGAAAAGGAGTAGTGCACAGGTTTAAGCAATCACTCCTTTCCATCCGCGCGTTGAACAATCACATTGCAAGCACAATTTTTTCTATTTTAATATGAAAGCAAAAACAGAATCCAGCTGAATAAAAATCTGTTAGTACAAGACATCAAAATATTTTTCTAACTAGTGACAGCACATCTAAAGTATTATGTTCTACTCTAGAAGCAACTATTTCCTCTGAATATATTCTGATGATAGATTAACAATACTTAAAAGCAAAGTTTCTGCAGTGCTCTAAAATCATTTTTGTGCAGTTTTTCTTACTAGGTGAGAGACCAAGTGTGTCCAACCTACTGTAATTTCAGTTTTGAGCAAGATGTGGGAAACCTATAAAAGCAGACGACTAACCTTACTGCCTACCTGCCCATCTCCAGGATAACTGCTTTCTAAACTACCTCTATGAATCACGCTCACCAATGCATCTTCCAAGGCAGTCCTTCCTTTTTTATATTAATAAAGCTTCTTCCCTTCTTTCCAACCTAGAGTCGTTTGGTCATTAAGAAAATTTCAGAGACCAAGAGACTGTATTCCTTCTTACTAGTTGCACTATGCCAAACGTTTTCATACCATGGCTTGTGGACCAGCAGCAGCTTGCAGGGACTCAACTGATCGCACGATGCTGGCTTTCCTTCCTGCCTCCAGATTTTATATCATTTTTGTGTATTGACAAGAAAATAGTAAAATATTATGACTGTCGTTTTTTCCTGGGAATGAAAGAGATGGCAGATTTGTTTTTGACTAGTTAAGAAACTGCCTGCAAAAAAATAATTTGTGGTTTGTACAATTAAAGTTTGAGCCCATACCCATGAGATGAGACAGTTACATTGCTCATAGCTGCACACAAAGCCTTCGGCTTTTGGCTAAACAGAAAAAAAACAAACCACCACACCGAAAAAAAAAAAACCAAACCACACAACACACTGTTCTAATCACCTCTGGGTTTTACTTTATCTTCATTCTCCTTGTCTGCCTAACTATCTTTGATGCTGCTGAAGACATCAAGCAACCTTCTTTGCTGATGAGTCCATCCTCACTTGGTCTTTCTTCTACCTCTCAATGTCCTGGGGGACTCAGATTCTCTGCCTTTCCAAAGGAGCAGTCACATTCTGTTGAATACCTTGTCCTTTCTTGTACTTCCTTCACAAATAGTCTGTGTCTACCCTTGAGTGCATTGCAGTGCATCTTGCTGACACCTCCCATTGCTTAGCACAGAAAAGAACTCCAATGCTACATCAACGCTAAATTCGGATGTTTCTTCCTCAACTCTAACACACTGCTGCCTTCCTGAAACCCAGCCCTGAACCCTGATCAAGTTCTTCATCTTGATCGCCCTTTGTAGCTCATTATTCCTAAAAGTCTCCACATTCTTATTCCCACCTGCAATTTTAGTAAATTTCCGCAGCAGGAAAAGCTTCTTTCATGTTGCAATAAACAACTAGCTCTGTCTTGCATGCTGAAATTTAAACTGCCCAAATGCCCTTCCTTCATCACATTAATTTGTTCTCATTTTCAAGACCCTTCAGAACTCTTCTTCTCTCGCCAGAAATGCTCTCATCTCTTACCACATCACCTCTCCCCTGCACAATGTATCAAAGATGTTCCCTCTCCTCAAGCTCCACAACAAAGTTTTTTGTTATTTCAAAGCTTTTACATGTGGCACATTTTGACTGGATCCATCATACCCTTAGACTTTCTCTTTCCAATTCAGAGACCTAGCTGGTGTTATGAAATTGCTAGATCCTAGCCAATTAACTAAGGACTTGGAAGTGGTCAAAAAAGTCTGTTTATCAAGCTTTTAAGTAAAATTAAATTAGAAAATGAGTCATAATACTAACAGGATGTTTAGCTCTCTCCCTTTCTCTGCATCTCTATTTTCACAGCATGCACAGATTCCCCACAGCTACATCCTACATTACCATGCCCAAATGATATAGAAAAGGCTGAGGGGATACAGGCAGAGAAGAGATATCAGATACAGAGCACCAAATAAACTGGACAGCGTATAGGCAAGGGTTCAACAGGATTCCAAGCTTGATGCATTCGAGATCATACATTGAAGAATAAAGAGATGGATTAAGAGCAAGACATTATTTTCTATGAACTTTCACAGTTAAAGGCAACATCCTTCATTAAGCGAGATGCAGCAGTACATTATGATTGCGTAAACACTGAAGCTCCGTATTGAAAAAATTCTTATTTATGACACTAGTTGCACAAAATGTAAAATCAGATTATATTCCTTTACAGTCTACTACCACATCCTCTGTTATATCTGCCCTGCTCTGGTAACTCACACCCCTCTCTTCAGACATGCTCATCTTCTCATGGCTAAGACCTCTTTTCTCTCCGTGAAACAAGGACCTTTGCACAGCACAGTCTGTGAGGATCTGAATTACCATACTTCTCTAACCTTGTATAGTTAAGATTGATAACACCCTGGTGAAGAGACTACAATCCATGAAGTTGTGCACAGAACTTACAACCCGGTATGTACATATTTTGAAGTTGTAATAGTGATGAAGAATTTCCAAGCTGCATGTTAAGTACTTGCTAAATAATTCTAAAAGAATATTTGTATCTCTTGGCTGTCAAGAAATGCATTCACAGAGATAGCGTTAGCCACACAATTTAGATACTGGTTAAGAGCAAAACCCAAGTATCACAAGGTTTACATGCAAAACACCAAAGTAAGACCTACGAGCTTGGGAGCTGGTCAAACATTCTCTCTCTGTTATGCCAAGATACATAGGAGACTAAAGTGCTTCTTCAGCATAAGAATTTATAAACTTAGATTGCATATACAGAACAGAGCCAGACTCAGCACTCTCCCCAAGCCTTCTGTCCCTTTTCTCCAACCACTTGAAGAGCACAGAGTGAGCAGACTGCAATATCCCAAGGAGTAATTTAGCAAGACTATTATGCAAACCTCTTGAAACGCACATTGATGCCTTCAAGGTGCAATCTGACTCATAAGCAGGCAATCATACAAAGAACTCTCCTCCCCCACCCACTTCTTTGCCTTGAATCACTGCTATGAACTCAACATAATAACAAATCCTAAGACAATGTAAAGCCTTCCAGATGAATTAACTAGTCGCTGACTTACACTAGCAGTAATTTACAGCAATGGGCAATTTTACAAGAGAACTTGCTTTTTAATATCCCACACGACAGATTTGCATGAGGGAGAAAAATGTGAAGGAGTTGTATTCTAGGAAAATAAGACTGGGGAAGTGAAAAGAAGAGAAGGAAAATAAAAATCTTCCATTCTCAAAGCCATTAACTTAGTTTTAAATCAGTCCGCCATGCTTACAACTCTCTATTTTGCAGACAGAATACATCTGGCATGGATGAGGCCCTTCAGTCTTGCCCTTTAAAAAGCTTAAGTGAAAGAACATACTACAGACATGAACCTTGATCTTAAAGGGCTGCTCTTCCGACAGGAAAAACACGACAGTGGAAAAAAGGGAGAAGAAAACATCTCCTTTTGTGCCCTTTCGGTTAAAGCAGTTTCAAAGCAAATATGTTTGCTGTTTAACGGTGACCCTTTACTAGAAAGAGATTTTTATTAGTATTTCTCTTCCCTTATCGATGACAACAAATAACCGCTCAGTAAGATAACTCCTACCACCTTGATCAATACCCTCCGTATATAAAGCCGCTTCTCTTCAATTTGAGCTCCGAAGGTAGTTGCACAGGCGAGGGCACCCGCAGGGCTCCGAAACCCAGGCACGGGTGCCGCCTCCCTCCTGACAACTCCGCGCGGCCCAGCCCCACGCAGCGCTTCCCCGCCTGCGCCTCGGCAGCTCCTCGGCTGCCGCCCGGGGGCTCCCCAAGCCGCCCGCGGGGGCCGCCCTTTTCCCGTGCCCGCTTCCGAGCCGCAGGAGCCGGCAGTG
>VXAL01016759.1:937985-966725 GCA_013399475.1 Chauna torquata
CGCCGTGCCATGCCTCGCCGCGGCCGGAGCAGGGAGACTCGCGGGGCGCGGCGGGGTCAACGGCAAGGGAAGGCGGCAGCACGCGCGCGCGTCGTGTCGCGTCGTGTCGTGACAGAACGGAACGAAGGCGATCGTCTTTCCCGACGGACGGCACCGGCCTCTCCCCGCGGGGCGCTCGTCGCCGCTCGGGAACGCGAAGGGGCGCTCAGTGGGGCGGCAGCAGCCCCGTCCCGCTCCTCCACCTGCCGCCGCCTCAGCCCGCCCGCCGCCGCGGTGCTCTGACAGAACACCGAGCCCCGCCTCCGAGCGCCGCTATTGGACGGCTCCGTTCCGCCCCCGCCCTCTTCAGCATTCATTGGCGCGCCGAAAATATAGCCCCACCCCTCCCCCAGCTTCTACGAGAGGGCAGCGACTTCCCCGCTGTCGCGTATTGGTGCACAAGAAGGTACTAGTCCCGCCCTTCTCGTCTCCCATTGGCGGGCTGCGGATGTGAACCGCCCCCCTCCTCGTGTTCCCACCGGGACACAGCGGCTCAGTTGCTAGGGCGCTCTGAGCATGCTATTGGCTCTTTCGCCCATCAGTCGCGCCTAGTCTCACCTCCCCCCCGGAGCGGCGGAGCAGGACCGCGGGTTCGAGTCCCCGCCCAGGCAAAGCAGCCACGAAAACGAACTACGCAGGGAACTGAGGGAAAAAGCTCACTCTTCATGTGCCATTAGCAGCAAAATAAATTCGGAAAATTTCTAAAATTAGGTGCATCGACGCATCACCTCTAATCCCTGGTGTTGACAGGAAAATCTCATTTCTTACACCTTTCTATCCTGTGTATGTTCACCACCGGCCTTTATGACCTTCTCGCCATTTGCTTGTAGCATATCTGCCAGCAATTACAATTTGAAAAATTTGTTAAAAAAAAAAACTTGTTAGCCCTAAATAATTCACAGATATGAAGAGAAAATTTAATAGAGTCAAATTGATACAAAAACACATTTGAACAAACACAAATACAAACATAAAAAAAATCGAGTTGCACGCACAAAGTGTCAGGCCATGTAGAGATGCCAGCTTCATGAAAGGTCTTTATGTCCTCCTTTTACGGGAACACCTCCCCGCCCTGCGCACACACACACACTTTGCCCAAATCACATTTAATTCCGAGGAAGTACTATATACACCATACACATAGGACTTAATCTGCATTATCTACAGCCAAACACAAACCTCAACTGAAATATATGTCTGTATCTTGTTTTTCTTTTATTTTGAGTAGAAATACAACTCCTTGACTAAGTTTATTTCATGATTGCAAAGAAAGCTGTCAACTCATAAATACCCTTGTATCATTCTGTGGTATTTTTAGTACAGTGCAACTAAAAGATTACAAAGTATCCTGCACTGTTCATGCATGGACATCAAAATACCACACTGCCAGTGTAAGACTCGCCATTTTTTCCACTAACGTACTTATGCATCCAATAGTTACTCATTCTTTATAATCCAGTCATTACTTTATGGAACCAAAGTCCTGTTGGAGGTGGGGAAAATATATTTTCAACAATAAACTAGTGTTTCACTGGCTCCAGTGTTTTACTGTAGAAGATCTACACAGAGATGTGTGCTCCTTTTCCAGCTGCGTCATGTGTCTGAAGTTATGCTTCAGTTTTAAATTTGAGATAGGCTAAATGCAGCCGTAGCAGTCATTTGTACTCTTCCTGTGGAAGCAGCTTCTAGACAGATGAAGCGCAGCCCTGGGCATCAAGAAACTAGTGCTCTAATCCCAGTTCGAACAGAGACTTCCTTTACAAACTTGCCCACCTTACTCGAATTCTTTATGCCTCAGCTTTCCAGACCTATCAAAGCTACTTGTCATAAGCTAGTACAAAGAAGCACCACGGGACTTAAAACAAAAATTTTAGTGGAGTGCTTAGAGATATCTTAAGAAAAATGTTGAAGTACAGACTAAACATTGTATCTTGTTTTACTGAAATTGTGTTTGATTTTCCCAAAGTTCGCTAAGGAAGAGTAGAGGAAAAAAAAAACCAAGCACTTTTGTAACAATGAGCTTATAAAGTTTTTTTTTTTCTTTTTTTAAATATGAAGTTTTTCACTTGTCAGTTGTTAAAAATGAAGAACTAATTCTTCTCAAATGCCTGTTTTGATGCCATAAATAGTAGAATTCTGAAATGTTTCCACTTTCCTGAGTATTTCCACTTATCTGACATTTATGTGTAATCATGTTTAGAACATAAATCTGCGCCAAGCCCAGGTTTATTTTGAGGGCAGCTCATGGCTGTACTTTATACAGGAACTAGGAAGCTAGAATACACCCACAAATCTTTAACCCATCGCCTGACTGAATAATATTAAAGAAAAAGCATTTTCTAACCCTCTTTCAAGCACTAAGACAACCTGTTTACAGGCAGCTGAAAGTATTCTTTTTAAAAGAAGAAATAATGATATGCATATCACTCTTTGTGCCATATAGAAGTAGGCTAAGCCTAAGTCAAAACTGCAAATAACCACCTCTTGATTGGGATTTAAAAAAGGCTCTCAAACATCCCAAGTGGAAGCTATACTTATTGAAAACAAAAAAAAAAAACCCTACACTTCCTTACCCTCACAAAGTGCACAACATCTTCTTATTACTAAAATGATCCAAAAAACCGAACTCTCTCAACTTCTTGTTGACAGGCAGAAATTTGTGAACAATTAAACGTATTGCCAATACGGCATAGTCTGTATCAAAAAGACAAAGCCAAAACACTAAACCCTGGAAAAAAATTATCTGATTTCTCTTTCCGGAGCAAGAAAGAACAAGTCCCCTGGCTTTGGTCTCACTTTCATTAAGATTCTACCCCAAATCACGCCCAGGAAATAACTACAGAAACTGCTGAAAACTAATCCATAAAGGAATCAACTCTACAAATAAACAGACACAGAGACACTGATTCCAATGTCTCTGCATAATCAGAACAATAGACAAATTCTGCTCTTAAGGTCTATCTCAGTCTGTTATTTTGATAATGGAACTTCTCAGTTCATTTCCATTTATCGGCTCATACAGCTGACTTGAGAAATTTTTTAAAAATATCTCTCTCTCTCAGGGCAAATTACATTTAGAGAGAAAGAAAAACAAGCACTAAAAACAAATGTCAATGACTGTCTTATAAATCATCTTTCTGTAATGGAAAGTCCTACATCCTTCCTGATCCACCCTCTCTGCTTATCCATGGATGTGGGAGAGGAAAAAAGACAAAGAGTCAACAGCACACTTCTCATATGTTCACAGAAATAGAGGCTTGGAGCTGAAAAGCCCTAATGCATACTTTCCACATACATATATATATATATAAACCAACCAATAAAAGGCTGCACATATGAATTACCTTTTCTTTTCTTGTACATACTGTCAAGCAGTAAACAGAAATTAGCAGCTGCAGTGCTCTTCTATTCAGGATGTGTATATCAACTGATGACTCACCAAATAATTTGCAGCCCAGCATGCCAGTTGTCTTCTCCTCCACAGAAAGAAACAATATTTTAAACAGAAAGTTAACTGCTGTGGATCTTGCAGGCAAGCCAACATGCACCAGAACAAGATAAATATTGTTGGTGAACCCCAACAGGGCAGAGGAAAGGGGGTGGTTCCAACAGCATACTGCAAGTTTTTTGAAATACTTAAATAGGAATTAATGATATGGGGGTGGGGGGGAAGAGTGGAGGTTGGGAAGAAAGGATTATTGCAAAGTCAACCCACACTGCCACATGGCCTTTTGTGGTATACACTGTCCTCACTCAGCAGGTAAGACCTGCACTGCATGAGCAACTTCAGTATATGGCTAAGGTTTTTTTTTTTTTTTGTGAGCCTCTGCAAGATCATTTGCAGCCTGACTCAACAGTTTATTTCAAATGGGGGACAGTAAGCTATAGCACAGATGCCATAGGCCACAGAGGCAGCTGGCTTATGAAGAGCTTAAAACTGGAACTTGCACTGAAAAGGATACCTGTGAAGGAACAGCTTCCAAAACCTGGTTCTCCAACACCTGCAGCAGTTGAGAGCCAGTGCCTCCTGCAAACAGATGCCCTGCAGTGCCTTTAGGAATGCAGTGTCTTGTGGGTCTTGCTTAGTTTCTTCCAGAACACTTAACCTCTAATCTGTAAAGCAAGCTTCCAGTTCCTCCTTCAGATTATGTCCGCCATGTAATTAATGAGCTTGACATTACAATTTTGGCCAAACTTCTGTTACATTCTGTCAGATTAGATGGGATCAGAAAAAAGTACAACCCGATTAAATTCTATGGAATTAAGGGCAATTGCTCTCTACTCCTAAAACATCCCTTACGTTGCTCTTCAGTGCAGCATGAAAAACTTTCTTACTGACAGTTTAGAAAATCTACTATAACTTAGTACTTGAAGACTGAACCACACATTTCGTTCTATTTTAACTCCATTAAATCTATTCATCATAAATTCTAATTGATTTCTAAATGCTTTGTCAAAAGAAAAAAAAAATCAGACAACAGGAATTTTACAAAAACTGTGGAAGTGTCAGTTAATTAAAAAAAAGGGGGGGGGGGAGATTTGAATCCTTCTAAGTCTAACAGTTCTTTAAAAACTACAACAGGAAAAAGCAAGCCTTCTTAACAGATATTACTCCTTTATTCTCTGAATAAGAAAGAATACCTAAAGAAAACTCACAGTATTAGTACCTTACCTAGACTCCAAATGGAGAGTTAAGTCTCCCTCAGCACGACCTCAATCATTCTTCATCAACCACTGCAGTCATCTGAATCCAACCTTTGCAACACAGGTTTAAGGATAATTTTACAAAAAGTCAGGAGAGAAACAGATTCCAGCACACAAACACGTATTCTATTTTTGCCCCCGTACTCTTGTGTACTAATTTATCCCTGGTTCTGAGTAAGCCACAGGTTCTTGGGCTTGAAACTATCACTGTCACATCCACAAATTGTAACGCCCTGTACAGCCAACACTGTTCAATGAGATACTGCTCCACTACACAAAAAGGCAAAGTAATACATACATACTATCCAACCAACCTTCTGCAAGCAAAACTTTACATGCTCTTGACATATTTGGAGTATCTAAAAGCCCAAGCTGCAGCTATCATGCTACAGTTCAGAATTTTTTAGACTGACTATGAATATGTGCTTCTGAAAAGCACCAATTACATTCTAAACCTGCCACAAGAATAGTCTTGGTAAGTGCAATAAATATGACAAAATTGAGATGTCAAATTTCTTGTGCGCGAAATGCGTAGTTCATTTGCTCCTGACAGTATCTTCACACATCAAGTGCTTTCCAAGAAAGTAAATACATCATGCACACAAACAACTACAGTACAGCTCATCTCATAAGATTAATATACCTCACAAGTTTTGGATTTGGTACAAACACAGCACACAGATGATCTGTGCAGTCTGTGTAGAAACAGCCAGAAACATATAAGCATAGCAAAAGCATTCATGATAATTCTGTCTGGACTGCTATAGATCCAGACATCCTGCCAAATTCAAAATATCGGTTTCTCCACAAAGAATGTCCAGATTTAACAACAACAACTTTAAAGATGTATGGGAACTCTTGAAAATGAAAGGTAGAGAGACTTTTGGAAATAAAGAACTTCAGTCCTTCCACCACTTGTCATTTTGCTGCTGCACAGGAACTATAGAGGACTCTGAGCTGTAATAGTCCTGTGCTAAACAAACAAACAAACATGAATTTCCAAAACAGAATCTAATTTTAAATTTGAAACTACACATCAATACCTCTAAATTATTCTGAATTGCTATTTGTTTGAACTACAATACAGCACCAGATGCATATCCACGCGTGTCTAAATTGTTCAGCACAGAAAAGCTTTTAGAAACCCCAAACAAGACAAATCAGTTTACTGAACAGGACATAGGCAGGAATAACGAAAGATGACCTTGGTGACTGCAACAAGTGAGAACACATATTTAAATACTAGAAAATCAAAATATACAATCTTGCACTAACAAGGCCATGAACAAAAGATCAATAGAACTTTTCCAGCTTCTACACTTAAAAATTTTGTATTTTTGATACAAAGTTACTTTCTAAATAGGTAACAAGTTCTAATGGGAAGAAGACATTAATGTACTTCAGACCTATGCTGGCCAGTGTCCAACAATAGCAAGCTGTTCTTATTACTGAGTAACAGAATGAATTTGAGCATGCACCTTTATAATGGCAAGAAAGCACTCTGAATCCAAGTATTTAAAGTTATTATCCACTGCCTTTATTATATACGTTGCCCTACCACAACATTTTTTCCTTGACAACTGCATCCTCTCACATGTAGCAGGAAAGAATCCACCATGCTCAGGGAAAATGAGTTCAAACAGAAGCATATTTACAGGCTCTCTACAGTACAAAACGCCTTCCACGAGCACAGGGATTTCTGCTGGTAAGATTCTGCACCCTGCCCAACCCCGACGGGACGAGGGGCTCTCCCGCGTGGGGTTGCCCGGTTACGGCAGGGGAGGCAGCGCGGAGGGCGAGGCCCCTTCTCCTCTGAAGCCACAACCGCGTCGCTCCCCCATGCGCTGAGGCCACACCGCGGCAGCCCTGCGCCCCGCTCCTCCCCGTCTGCCCCTAAGGAGAAACTCCGCGCTTCTCCCTCCTCCAGTCAAGGAGAAGCGACGCCTTCCGTACTCCTCCCAACGCCTACAACCGAGCCCTCGCCTTTGGCCAGTCGCCCTCGCCGGCTACGCACACGGCGGCGCCCAGGCCGCAGGCCAACCGCCCCCTCTCCGCCTCAGCCGCCGCCGCCCTTTTGCCGCCCCGCCTGTTCGCCCGCCGTTTGCCGCCCCGCGCAGGCGCAGCCGCCTCGCGCATGCTCAGTTCCGCGCTGGCCCCCGCTGGCAGCATGGAGGACGCGCTGAGGCGGGAGCTGGGCACCGCGGTGCTCCGGGCTACGGGGCACTCGGGGGGCGGCTGTATCAGCCAGGGCCAGAGCTATGAGACGGACCGCGGCCGGGTGTATGTGAAGAGCAACTCCAAGCCGGAGGTGTGGGGGGGTGTGCAGCGGTTGAGGGGGGATGCGCGTGGCGGGCCCCCGGGTAGGGGCAGGGAGCGCGCGGGCAGCTGTGAGGGAGGTCGCTGTGAGGAGACGGGCGGCGGGCTGGCCTCGGCCGGACTCAGCCCCTTCTTGACGGAGGGCGGTTTGCCGCCTGGCCTCAGGCAATAAAAATTAGGCAGCTGGCGTCACGGAGGTGGCTTGCCGCAGGGGTTAGAGGTGTGCTTCGTTTGCTAGCTTCTGCCCGCTGAGCGTGTGGCTGGTGCGGGTCTGGGGAGCCCAGGGAAGGGGAAGCCGTGGCATAGCTGGTGCGGTGCCGGCATTAGATATCCAGGGCGAGCGGTACGCTGGCATGATGTCAAATACGGCAGTGGTAATGGTGATGTCACTGCCGCTGCGTACGCGGTGAAAGTGTCCCGAGCAACCTATAGGAGGTATAAAATTAGTGGCTGAGGGTGTGCATCTTTATTTACTGTAACAAAATTAGCAACTTCCTGCCATAAGAAAAAGCTTTTCTCAATAAATGATATGTTCCACGGTTATTCAAGATTTTCTGCTTTGTCCTTTCAATATCTGGTACCAGCTGCTGTAGAAGGTAGCAATCTGCATTTGATAGTGATAAGTACAGTACAACATACTTGTATGACGTACTTATAGGAAAAGCAAAGATCAAGTGGAATTTGCTTTAAAGGTACTCTACACTTGTGGCTGTCAAGTGAATAGTTTCACTGGAGTAACAAAAGTCAGAACTTGTATTTACCTTTAATAGCAAATAAGTGTTTTTGAAAGGATGTATGCAACTATATGACCTCCAAATTTGTTTTCACTTCCTGATCCTATCAGGGAGCTGGATGGAAGATCAAATGCACTGAGGTGATAACACAAGAGAATACTGAAAGGTTATTCTCCTCTACATTAGACTGAAAATAGTTTGAATTGATAGCAACATAGCCATTCCAATTAGGCCCTTGTTTAATGTGTGCATAAGTATTCAGTCCAGCTAGTTACAAGATAGGGCAGTGGAAAAAAGATCTGGAAAGATTTTCTGTTCAGTAATCATTTTCTATTATTTTGCCTTTGTCTGTGGATTCTGAGTGCTGATTAAAGCAAGCATTGCCGAACTATTATAATGCTGTGCAGTGTATGGAGCAATGGATGTATGTCAGCGGTTTCTTTAGAAAAACAAAATTCTTTAGAAAACGCTATTTTTTTACTCTATTAAAGTTAACAGCTGACTTTAACATATTATGGTGCTTTAGATAGGGATACAGTATTTACTAATTTCTTCTGGGCAAACGTATTGCATGTCTCAGTAGTTCAGCAATTTTTCATTCTTAATCTCCTGTAGACTTCAGAATTTTTAGTCAATGTCTATTGTAAACAGTCTTCTGAGTGTATTTTGTGTATTAGTACTAGACGGCTAGTATTCTGTTTCTATTTTATTTCATTGTTTCTGCTTTCAGCAAATACTGTAAATTTCCTGTATGTCCTCTTCTGCAGCCTCTATGTAACTGTTCCAGAGTAGAATTCCTGTGAGAAGTGCCACTGATGTCAGTGGAGCAACTCAAGAGAATAAATATTACTCTGTGAATAGCAGTTAAAGAAAAACGTCCTAAATTAAGAATGTCTTCAAAGCAAATGCTGTTGGTAGTGGCTTGGGTTCTAAGGGCTTCTGTGCGCTATTGCATTGTGGGGTGATTGGCTGCTATCATTGACTTTTATTTTTCATTTTTTTTCCAATGAGGCAAAAGAAAAAGTCCAGGGAAAATCCTGTTGTGACAGTAAATTGGACTTTTTTGAAGATTGGCCATGTTTCTAAGCAGTCTGTGTCAAGAAAGTCATGAAGAATATGAACATCAGCACTGTTCTTCTAGTCTCTGAATTGAAGATATCTGTGGCACATATCTTTCTTGTTATTTGCTTAATAATCAATTAATGAAATATTGCTTACATTTTGTGTACGCAAATTACACTCCTTCAACGGATTAAGTTGTTTTTGTGTTTATAGAGAGTGCTAGAAAGTAAGTCACTTCCATGGAATCAGTTTATGAAGTGAAATTTCTGTAATTCTAAAACGGCTGTCAGATCTGGTGGTATGGATTTATCTCTGTCTTATACATGCGGTGACACATTTGCCCCTGTGTTTTTATTTAATGTTTACAGCCTTGATTGGTGTTATGAAAGAATCTTGTTTACCTGTGACAAATGTTAATAGAGATTAATACTTTCATTTAATATTTGGCAGGCTAGAAGAATGTTTGAGGGAGAAATGGCAAGTTTAGAAGCTATCTTGAAAACGCAGACAATAAAAGTGCCTAAACCCATCAAAGTTATAGATCTGCCTGGGGTCAGTACTCTGTTTGTGATGGAACATTTGGAAATGAGAGGCTTAAACAGGTAAAACACAGTATTATCATTGCTTCCTTTATTCAGAAATTTTGACTATTGTAGCAATTAAATCATTTGTTTTCAGAGGGGAATTTTTTGTCAAGTCAAGATATCTTCGGGAAGATATACAGCAGAGAACTGTATAGAATACGTTACAATACTTCAGCTAGCAAGTCAGTCATACATCAGGAAGTGGGTTTGTTCTTGTTTTTTATAATACTTAATGATTTTTACATTGTGGTTTGTTTTTACAGTAAGGAAAATGACCTACCTGATCACCTGTTTTGTGTACTTGCATTTGATATAAGAACCAGTGTTTGCTATTGCTTGTCATGAGTATGCATAGGTACTTCCAAAAATGATTGCATCCTGATTTCAATATCTTTTTATAATTCTCACCTTGATTTTGATGGCTTCAAACCTTTGGCCTTTCTCAGTGGCGATCCCTGGAGTAAATTAAAATATGATGAATATTTCTCTCCAGTTCCACTGGGGAGGTGGGCATGGCCAATTTCTCATTTCAATCTTAGGACTTCTGCAGCCAGCTTAACAACTTATTCCTCACCCTGCTCCCCTGCAGAGTTTCTTATTCATGAAAACAACTCTGTGAACTCCAAGAGGAAGAGCAGAAATTCTGTTGTGTTTGTGCTGACTGAGATGAAAAGTGTGCAAATGCAACCCCTGATGTACAAATTTCAGGGGATAGCTATAGTCTGTGTTCACAGGAAGAAAATAGGGAAATAACCTTAATGACAGTGCCTTTAGAACATGGAAAGATGTGAGAGGTCAGAGACAGGAAAAGTAACATACTTTCGTTAACATGGGAGGCAACTGGCTGTAAGAGTTGTTTGTGATTACTGTAAGACTTTTCTGAACTCTGCAGAGGATATGCTTTTATTTAAAAATTAGATAAATGAGGGCCATCTTACTCTTAGGTCTTCTAGGCCTTTCAGAGAGAAACCAGAGAGTGAGTGACAGATATAACGAAGAGGATGAGTCTGTTTTGTTCTGTCTCCCAAAGGCAGTTTTCTTCTTGTTTAACAAGAAAAGTGCATAACACTGTGCATGCTTTTCTTTACAGATATCTTACTGAAAGTTAATACAGAAGTGATACCACTCAGAAATTAGAATTTATGGTTCTCTTTGTTTAAACCTATAATTTCTCTCTCTTTCATTTTTAATAGTGTTGTCAGAAACAACCATTTAAGTACATTTTGTTCAGTGTTAATACATAATCTTTATTGGAAGAAGAGGCATGTGTGGCCAGAATATTTTGAAAACACTTTGCTGGAGGTGTAGAACTTTCAGTTGCTTGATAAATCTTCCCAAGTAATTCCTTGAATATCAAGAACAGGTTTCTTTCACCTGTTGCTGTTGCTAAGAATACTTTTGTTTCTTAGACATTCAGCAAAGCTTGGAACACAACTGGCTGATCTCCACCTTCATAACCGGCAACTTGGAGAGAAGCTGAAGAAAGAAGAGAGCACAGTTGGTACAGTACTCAGCTGTTTGTGAATTTAACCTAGCTAATAATAATCTACTAAACAGTTAAATTAGCTTCTGTTATTTCAGGATAAGTGTGTCTTCTTCCACTAAAGTTGTCATGAAAATAGATTTGGAAGAAACACCAAGGCAGGATGGGGGTGAGGTCTTCTTTTTTGCTTTTGTGTGTTCTATTTTGGGCCTATGTAAGCAAAACATATATTCAGTTTGGGATCCTGAACCACAGTTTCTGCAAGGTCATGGTATCAGAGGAGATACACTACCTCAAAATATGATTATGAAGATTATAATGTAGTTACGTTACATTAAGCTTTAAAGTTAAAAACCAAGAGCAACAACCATTGTAACAAAAAGTATATTAAGGTGCGATTTTTTTTTTTTTTAATTCTCAGTAGAAAAAATATTGTACCCTTGCGTAGTTTTTATGGTCCATTTGTATTTTAGATACATAGAATCTTGTCATTGGTATTGGATTTTTGTCTTTGGTTTAAAAGGTAAAGGTCAAGGGCAAATGGAGGTCCAGTTTGTGGATCAATTTGGCTTTCATACAGTTACCTGCTGTGGCTATCTTCCACAGGTAGGTTGTACTTCATGAGGCTGACAGAATTTTAAGTTTATCTTATTTTGTCTTGACACAAAGGGCCAAAGATATTATAATGGAAATTTATTTATATCTATGGCATCATAAGAAGAAAAAACATTGTTCAACCTGCAAAGGAAAGTTGTACCTTGGATGGCACTTACAGCTGCGCTGGACATGCATATCTTTTGATTTTTTTGTCTTTTATTGCTCAGTGAAAACTGCTCTTCCCCTAATTTAATATTTTAAATTACTGTTCTATTAAAATAGTAGCATTTACTGTTCTGGGTGCTATCAGAATAAAAGCTGTATAGTCCTCCAAAGTTTTATTTGAAAAAAGAAAATCTATCTTTTTTGTGATGTAGAACCAACATCTGCAATCTTGTTCCTTCAGGTAAATGACTGGCAGTCTGACTGGGTGACTTTCTTTGCCAAGCAAAGAATCCAGCCCCAGATGGACATGATTGAAAAGAATTCAGGAGACAGAGAAGCAAGAGAACTTTGGGCACAACTTCAGGTAGAAGAAGTTCTCTCAGTTCTCAGAACAGTGATAGCTAAGTATCAGTTCTTTAGATTTTCTTTTCATAAAACAAAGTTTCTGGTTTTTGTTATGCCTCAGGTTCTGTTGGTAAGAGACTCCAACTTTGAAGGATTAAAATGCCTTTTATTCTAGGATATACTGGCTTTTGCAAGTCACCCTAAATTCCAAAGTGAATGTGTGCCAAATAGCACTGTGCCTTACTGTTTAGGAAATATTAGATCAAGTACATATTTCTCATTTCCTGAAATGTGTTCATGACAAGAAATGTATGTAGGGAATGCTGTTCTGCACATCATCTCTTTGTTTGAGGTTTGCATCTGATTAAGTGATGACAGTATTAGGTATTTTGGTGCTACTTTGTAGAAATCTCTTCAAGGTTAGTAAGAGATTCCTGAGCCTTCTAATGATGAAGTGGGTTTTATTTTTAATGCTGATCAATATTACAGCACTGAACAGAGTTTTAAATTTTTGATTTTTTTTAATGCTAAAAAAACATTTGGATGACTAGTCTTCAGTTGCTGGCTTTTATGTAAAAATAGAAATCTTGATTTTATCAGAATCTCTGTTGATCAGGTCCTATGGTGTTTCAACTTAAGTTTTTTGTTAACTGACTTGTGAGAACTTTGAATTCATGCTCTGCAACCTTTGCATGTAAATGGATAAAACCCTATAATCATTCACTTTAAAATTTATCATTGATATGTCTTGCTTTTTTTCCCCTGCAGCTGAAGATACCCAGTTTGTTCTGTGATGTAGAAATTGTTCCTGCTCTCCTGCATGGAGATCTCTGGGGAGGAAATGTAGCAGAGGATGATTCTGGTCCGATTATCTTCGATCCCGCTTCTTTCTACGGCCATTCAGAGTATGAGCTTGCAATAGCAGGGATGTTTGGTGGCTTCAGCAGTTCTTTTTACTCTGCTTATCACAGTAAAATTCCCAAAGCTCCAGGGTTTGAGAAGCGCCTAAAGCTTTATCAGCTTTTTCACTATATGAACCATTGGAACCATTTTGGTACAGGGTACAGAGGGTCTTCTCTAAACATTATGAGAAACCTGGTAAAGTGACTTTCTCCTCCAGCAGGATACTTCCTGTGTTGCTTGGAAAACCACATACTTGATGATGCAACTACAGGAGTGGTAATGTTAAAATAGCTAGTAGACCCTCGACCTTGTTGCACAGCTAAAGACCTAGAATCAGTGAGTCCTGCTGAATACCAGGTACAGCATGTTCCTCCCTTTTAGTATAGTTGGAGAGGGAAATATCTAAGGAAGGAGCTTTTTCAGTTGCATAAAAGATTCATCAGTGTCAAGAAGGCATTATATGCTTGAGGCTAGGCAAGTTAATACAAATCAAGCACTCAAGTGTAAATGATTTGGAAGAAGTTCTGTTAGGGACCAGTTGTTCTTCAGAGTAGAGAAATGCTGGGGTTTGCATTTGCACCATAATGGAAAATATTAGAGAAGTGTTTGTGAGATGGAAGGTTGCTTTTCTCAGCTACTGAGATGGCTGAAAAAGTTACTCGCTGTTTTTTTGCTGTTCCCCCTGCCTGCTCCATGATAGATTGCTCAGATTCTTTGAGCTCTTCATTTCCGGTTGTGTGCATGGAAACAATGTTAATGAAATGTTCTGAAAGTCAGCAAGACAATTGTGTAATTGGAACTGTAAAAAGTGATTTGGACTTGCTAATCATTTTGTTAATGTGATTTTGTTGGATGGAGTCTGCTTCCTATTCTGTTGCACAGCAGTGTGAAATTGCTTATAAATTTTTCTGGCATGTGCATTTTGGTGCCTTATGGCATTCTCATAGGCTGTTCTGTGCTTGCAGGGCAGCTAGTTCCCACCTAGAATAACTTTTTTTGTACTGGAACTACCTCTGTTTTCTTTTCTGGATTATGCTTTTGTCCCATAGTATGCATTCTTAAAACAGATCTTTTCAGGTAAGACACACTACTTGTGTACCTCATATGAAGATGTCCTCTCTCAGTAATAAAAAGATGCACTTTTTGATTGCTGTCATTGCCCACAGGATAATGCCATCCGATTGTGGTATGGTCGTCACATAAATTTTCTGTAATTTAGACTACAGGTGCCATTAGCTAACTTATTTTTTTCAGTCCCCACTAAGTGCACTTTCTAGCTCTTGGGGTAAGAGACATGAAACCAAAAGAAGTTAAAATGTAACTCACAGAACAGCAGCTCTCCACTACTGTCAGAAATTTTGTAATGATAGCTTTGCAGACTAGCTATTTGTTGTACCTGCAAGATAATACTAAAATCATAACTCTGCTGTTTTTGATATAGGCTGGTAATGATATTACAGTGCAAGTGTGCCAGGTAGGTGAGAGAAATGCATGATTCCTAACATGAATTTTGAGTGTTTGGGATTGAATTTAATTAAAAATGTTTTTCACTGGATATTGGCAGATTACTGAGGGTTTTCTAGTTGCTGTTATTTGTAAGAATTGGAAGCAATTTCAGAGCAGACAATCACTTGATTTAACTTTCCTTAATTCTACCGCTCTTCTCACTAGCTGTTTAACTTTTGCTGTGAAAAGTTTTAAAGCCTTGCTTGGTAGAATTGCTTTTACTTTTATCTTGTTGCTTAAATAAAAAGTTTCCCTGTTAATTATTGTTGTCTCTGTTTTCCAAACTAAAACTTTACAGCTTGTTTTTGTTCTTGGGGAGCTACTTGCTGTGAAAAGTCCCTAGTTTGTTAGACAGTTATGGTCAAAGTGGCAGATGGGAGCATGGTCGTAGATTTTAATCTGGAGCAGTGTGTCACTGGAGGATACATACAATGTGTTGTTCAGTTACAGATGGGACCTCAAATGATACCATGCCTTCAAATTTTGTGTGTCTTAGCAATTATTTGGGTACTGTTGATGAAATGTTCTGTCTGTACCCGTATCCTTATACCATTCACCCAAACTTAACACTGCTTAGTGCAACTGATTGAAGAAATTTAGTCAGTAGTCAGTCTGGTTAGATCCCTTAACAGGTTATTTCAGTATGTCTTCATAATAAAGTTAGAAGTTATCTAACCAAGTTACTCTATTTACAAATCTTCAACAAATCCACATGTTTATTTTGCTAATATACCTAAATACTTACTATCATTAGAAGGTGACAAGCGATAATGAAGGTGGATTTTCTGTCCGTCATAGGATAGAAGAAACAATTGTGTTTAGAGTTTTAGTTTTAGGAATATTAGGCTCTTTTTTTTTTTTAAGCTGTTTTGTGCAACAATTAAAAATGATAGAGGTGTAAGGAGGAATACAAATGGGATGTAATAGCAAGCTATACCATGGATGCCTTAGTTTTGAGTTCTTGTAGGTAGCAGTTTAATTAGAGGATGGAGAAGAGGATGAGATCTTTTCTTCTGAAAGCAGGCTGCTAGTGAACCCTAAAGAAGAAACTGCTGCAGTTCTGTAAGGTAACTTTTTTTTACTTATGTATTTTATAGTTCTGTGCCACTCTTACAATTCTCCGATCATTTTGTTGCATTTTGTGTTCCAGGCATGCCTTTATCTCTCATAGTTTAAAGCTGATGTGTCCTGCTTTTCCTTCTCATGTATTCCTTCCTCTTGGTTCCCTCCATGCATTCTGAATTTGGCAAGCCATGTTTCCTTTTACCCATGTTCTCATTTTGTGTTTCCTTGTTCTGTGTCATAATTTTGCTGACTTTCCATTCCTATTTGGACAAGAAAAACGAATCAAAGAACCACTGAGATTTTTTAACCATGCAATGTACGTATACTTGTAGAAACATTTTGAGAGGATATTATAATTTTTTAACTTCTTTCTCAAGACGGATCACAGTACATGGGTGGCATGTATAGATTAAGGCATCTGAAGGTATTATTTCAGTCCTTGCTAACTGTATTTATCTTAGTATCCACACTCATCTTAGCGTTTGTTTTCAGTATTTTGAAAACCAGGTCACAGAATCACACAGATCTTTTTGCGTCTTCCTTTTTTTAAATTTAAAATAAACTTTGCGATTACTTCCTCAAGGAATTCTTTAGTGGGTTGGGATATAATTTGTTGCATAATTTTAATAACATCAGCTTCTGCCTGGGAGAAGAGTTAAGGGAAGGGAAACTGAAATCAGGACAGGGATGTTAGGATCATGGGAAAATTCAGGTTGGAAGAGACTTCAGGAGGCCATCTAGTTCAACCTCCTGCTTAAAGCAGGGTGAACTATGAGGACAGACCAGGTTACTCATGTTTTTATCTGGTCTGGTCTTGAAAACTTCCGAGTATGGAGGCTGCACAACCTCTCTGGGCAAGTCTGTTCCGTGGCTTGAGTGTCCTCATTGTGAAAGTGCATGCATTTTGAACCTCTGCATAGAAGCTGTATTTCTGCTGAATTACAGTTCCTACGCACCCTACATTTCAGTGTGGTTTTTGTTTTCATTCTCACAGAATGCTGCCGTCTGGCCACCCCCACCCAACCCAAAACCTGCAGATATGGGTGTTGTGCTCTAGTACTGTTTCTCTTCCTGCTTTTCATCTTCACTATTCCAAAATAGATCTGGTGATTTTAACTGATGCTGGACTGTTCTAGCAGAAATAAAAACAGGTGGGAAGTGGTATATAACTAGGTTAGCTTGAGGGCACTGTTTGTGTCTGCAAGATTTAAGGAGAAAATATGTTTCTGCTAACTCAGGCGCACCAGAATCACGATAGCTTTATTAATTTTCTTTTTGAAAATAATTAATTTTCAATGCACTCTTCAATGAAATCTCAAAGAATGCACTGAAATTTCCCAAGACATGGTTAATATTGCATACTGAGCTACAGCCTGTGCAATTATACTGAAGATCAGATCGACAGTATTAAAGGGGCTCTGAATTACTTGTCCTTGGATAGCTCTTCACTGAGCAACCGTAACTTCTGTCAAGGGAAGGGAGGTTTTTGTGATGGAAAGTCTTTTCTTGTTCTTGGCTTACACTGTATTATATAGCTTCTTGTTTTCCTGTGATTCTTTAGATGCTGTTCTCCCAGTGGAGAAATAAACAATGTTTTCCTTGGTATGCATGGGAATATCTGTCTTCCGTATAGTCTGAGGTATCTTTGAAAGCACGTTAGAAGCAGTTGTGAACAAAACAAGAAGAAAAGCGCAGGGAAACTAAACAACTACAACCTCCACTACAGCGTAATCCTGAGGACGGGTCTCACCCGGAGCCCAGCAGCACCCCGGTGCCGAGTCCTGGGTGCTTCCCCTGCGGCTGCCGCGTCTCCTTGCCCTGCGGTCGGGGCCTTCCCGCGGGACCTGGCCGTGGTGCTGAAGGGGCCGCGCGGGGAGCCCTCCCCTGCGCACCGCGGGGTGTTCTCGGGCGCTGCTCCTTCAAGCCCATCTGGGGTGCTTACAAGCTGTTTTACATCGTGTTTGAAATGCTGTTCGAAGCTGCTTGACTGGAAACAGCATGAACAGAAATGTTAGGAAACTAGGCCATTCACCTGCGCATTACTGGTTAAATATTGATCCAGAACGGAAGCAAGCAGAAGTCTGGCCTATCTCTTGGCTACTATGTAAGCGATGCAATATAGTTGGGTTAACATGGTCCTGTTCCTGGTTTAAACAAAAATAAAATGTCAGAATGCTCAGAGAAGTGTCATAGTGAATAACTTGACATTTTCACTGGAAATTGTAGGAGAGAAATCTGTGGTGTACTAGACTGCAAAAATATGGGCTCCTTCCTTGTCCTTAACAGGTAAATAGAAGAATTAATTATGATACATTTCCCTGTGCAGGAAAAAAAGGGTCTCTCGCTTATTGTCTGTTTATTTTGTTGCCATTAAACTTCATTCCTTTCCCCAGGTGCTCAGTTGCAACCTATGGTATGATTCCTTATTTTCAGCAGTTGGAGAACATTGGTCTAGAGGTAGCGCTTCATATATCCTGAAATTCAGATTGCTTTGCATTTTCCCTGTGAATCAGTCATATGATCTAGCTGCCTCAAACAGTTCAAGATCCACAGATAAAATCAAGTTGCTTTGTGTGCATGTGCACTGGTTTACTGTGATTTAATGTACATACTGATATCTTATGCTTTTAAGCTTTCTTTGGTCTGGGTATAGTCACTTACTTTAGCAAGTATAGCCCACTTCTTAGGCACAGGTGCTCCATGAGAGCATACAGACAAACTGTGTAACACTTGTCTAGAAAGTGCTGACTCTTTGCCTCTCCCCAACACCAGTTTCTGTAGCTCTGTTTTGTCAATAATCTATCTGATAGTATGTTGGTGATGTGAGTGTTATAAAATATTACAACTGGACTTCATAGAAGGATTACCAGAACAGTCACTAGTTACTTTAAACATATAATACAAAGGTCCAGCCAAGATGCGGAACCTTGAATGTGGCTTCTCACTGCTTTAGAGTACTTTTCTGTATTTGAATTGGTGTTTCTGATTCCAGGTCATGAGCTGCACTTTTCCAGCTTGTGCTCTTACTCTATAAGCAGTGTTCTGCTCAAATAAATCTAGATGTTAGAAAAGTTCCTCCTTATCCAGTTTGTCTCTTTGAGGTCTGCTGTGTTCCAGCTGCTCTGTGTACCATAAGGAGCTACGTTCTGCTTTTGTCTGAGAAATAACTTTTATTATACCAATCTTTCACTCCAAGTAGGATTAGAACTGTTTGTGAATGTAGTGAGAAGTCTACCTAAATGAAACTAGTACTTGTCCGGTAATCATTCCTTTCTTTGTCTAAACCAAATAGCTTATACGAACAAATTCAAACAAATAGTAGTGGAAAGAGAGAAACGCATGAAAGCCCAGTGAAACAGTGGTAACAATGCAGAAAGTCCCTGCAGAGATGGTAGGCATTGCTTCTCCAAGTAGGAACGAGAACTGCCAGATTGTGATGTGCTAGGACTCGGTCATAGCTATGTAACCACATGTGTTATCTTTATCCAGGCATTATTTGAACAAACATTATAGGGTCTGGGTTACAGTAACATGTACTCTATATCTGAGGGTGTCTGTGCACTTTGTGAGTATTAAGTGATTAAATTGAGCAGTACCAAGGCATCTCCTTTCTGCGTATTACAGATTATGAAATGAGATAAAAAGGTGAAATTATTTCCTAAAAATGACATTAAATCAGGAGAAGCACATAGGAACAGTAACTCTCCCAAATTTCTTTATTACCAGTTTGATGCTTTTACTTTGAATTTTCACTTGATAATGTGAAAATTGATAAAGCACCTTATTATCTCACTGACTTGAGAGCACTCTTAGGTAATAAAAAGCTCGTGTTTCTTGCAAGAGAGTGCGTTATGTACTGAGACGGTGTTCTAAAGATCTCAGTGATGACAACAGAACTCCAGTCCGTGCAAAGCAACTACAAGCAGAGAAAAAATACTTTCCCTATATTTGTGTTGGCTGACATGAGTCAGCAGCATGATTTATTGCGTCCTTATGGACTGCAACTTTGTTTTTCGTATCTCAAAGAACCACGACAGTGCAACAAATGTGCACGATTTGTATTGTTGCATGTGGGCTCCCTCTAGTGGATTCGTTTAAAAATTACCTCTTCTACCAAAGCGAACACAGAGCTTAAAAAAGAAAAACGGGTTCAAACTACAAATACCAGCAGCTCTCGGCACAGTTGAGAAAGGACCCAGGACACACCTCTATTTTTTTCTAGAAAAACATTTTTTTCCTCTATAGTTATAAAAGCCAATGGGAAACAAAGCATTTTGAAACATTATCTCTGGATTTACTTGGGGGGGGGGGAACGACCTGCTATTTTTTGTTGTTGTTGTTGTTAGGTGGGTGGCCCTTTCTACCTCATAGCAGAGTGACAGTGAAAGAAGGACCCAAACCTTTAATCCTGTTTTGCAGTGGATTTAGCAGAAGGCAGCTGCAGCAGCCGGGAAATTACCATGGAAAAGATCCTGAAAACAGAATTGAGAACTTCGGTTCTGAAGGCCTTTGGGAGCTCGGGAGGAGGATACATTAGCCAAAGCCAAGGTTATGAAACAGACAGTGGCCGAGTGTTTGTTAAAATCAACCACAAACCTCAGGTTAATGCTAGCAGATATTTAATTATTAATATTGTTGCATGTAGAGAGCTTTTTCTTGTGAAAGTGGACGATTGTTGATGATTTTGAGTTCTGCATTTTCAGGCTGACTTGTAATTATTCCAGCTTTCCTTTCAGTTTTCTTTTAAAAGCTGTAGTATATTTTACATCAAGTATTAATGTAGTGGGTTTGGTTAATGCAAAATAAGGTGTAATGCAATGTGATAACCCTCAACAACAGGAATCAGCATTGCTGTTTATAAACGAGGGGCTGAGTACAGAGCTGGTATTGTAGTACTTAGTTTGGAAAAGCCTAAAGCTGAATTTGCATTCACTGCTTTTCTTTTCATGTTTCAGTTGGGAGAATAGAATAGTGGGAATGACAGATGAAACAAAGGGTGCCAGTGCTAAAACTCATGTTTTTTTTTGTTTGTTTGTTTGTTTTAAGCTACAGAGGTTTCAAACATCCCCTTTGTCTTTTGGGTTTCTAGCAGTAAGATTCTTGCGATTTTTCAGGCCAAGCCCTGGGCTTTTCTATTACTAAATGAATACAGTACTTAATTGTCTTTTGCAACACAGTGCATCAGAAATTTGCTTTATTGATATCTAAAAGCATCCTAAAACTGCTGTGAAGAACAGCATCTTCACTTCAAAAATGCTGAGTACAGGCTTAGTCTCTGTACTTTCGTCTCCATCTTGTGGCCATTGACTTGCATGGAAAGGAGAACCACTTTAAGGATTCATTTTTTACTTAGTAGTGGTCATCTGTAATTTTGAAGGAGGAGGTCCTGGATTTTATCCTCAGAGATCCTGTTACATCTAAGCAGTTTATCTCCATAAGCAACTGGTGAAATATTACATATCCTACCACCCTGGAACAAATTTGGAAAAAATAAAAATAAAATTAGAATTAAGGTGCTCAAGTCTCCCTATGTGGATTGAAAACTATGTTATTTTATCGATGAGTTAAGTCTTTGTAACTGTGTAAACAACGCTGTTCTTTCCAAAGTACTTGTTCCAGACATCTGTAGTTTAGCCTAAGGATATTCTTTTTCCTTGACAGGCTAGAAAAATGTTTGAAGGGGAAATGGCAAGTTTGGAAGCAATTCAGAAAACCAATATTGTGAGAGTGCCTCAGCCTATTAAAGTAATTGACCTTCCTGGAGGAGGAGCAATGTTTGTCATGGAGTACCTAAAGATGAAGCACCTTAACAAGTATGTTTGTATATCTTTTTCTTTTTACAGTTTCTTTGGGATATTTCTATACACTTGGTCAGAAATCTTCCTGAGAAGAATCTCACTGTTCTATTAGAGATACAGCATTTATCTGTCAAGATCCATGTTTCTGTGTATGTGTACATATAAAATATATGTATATTTGTGTGTGTGTGTACACACCCGCCCCGTACTTGGCTCTTCGCTGACCCTCTGCCTGCAATAGAAATGGCACACTCTGTTACTCTAGAGCTGTGATGCTGCCTGGCTGACCAGTCTATCCACGTGTGCTGAGATGCTACTGAAGTGAGCGTGAGAATGGCTGAGTATAGCCCGTCTTTCCCTAGTGAGATAAATAACGTGTAAATTCCATTTCGTTAGTCAACCAACCAATTAGGCTTTCAATAGTCATCCCCTTTGTTCCTCTGCTCTAAGGGAGCATAGTAATACCTATGTCTCTTTTGGCAGTTGTTTGTCAAACCAATCTATTTTTACTGAGAGGACAACAGTAATTCCACAGCCTCCCCAAACAGTCCATTCTAATCCATCCCACCTGTTCCTAGGAGAGATTTTCTAATGTCTAACCTCAGTTCTCTGTCTTGAAATTTTAAACCCATTATTTTTTTTTCCACACATGGGCATGGAGAAGAGATTTGTTTCCTTTCTTGCAGCTCCTGTTTAGATATCTGTGCAGTATTTTAACTAGGTGGTTTTTTTGTTTTTGTTTTTTTAGCTTTTCTTCTACAGTAAGCAACCTCAATTAATTCAATCCTTGCTCATGGTTTTGTTTTTCTTTTTTTTCTTTTTTTTCTTTTTTTTAAGACTTTTACCATCCTCATTGCTGTCCAATTGATCTGTGTGAGACCCAAATCAGATACCATATTCTATTCTGTGCTTGCTTATGTGGAGCTGACAAGGAGGATTACTTGATGGCTTGCACGCTATGCTCCTGTTTATGCAACCTTGTGCTTTGTTTAGTTTTTATTGCAAGAACATTGATTTTATATTCTTTTTATTATGTTATAACACATTTCATCAGTCATTGTGTAGCCATATGCTCACTATTATGTACTTGTGAAGTTGATTATATCTGGCAAGTATAGAACCTTATACTTGGTCATATTGAAATGAGATTTTTTTTTCCTGTAATGTTTTGTTGATTTGTATTGTTTCAGTTTTGTTTTGTTCTTTGATCCTACAGATATTCTTCAAAGCTTGGAGAGCAGATAGCAGATCTTCATCTTTATAACCAGAAACTTGGAGAGAAATTGAGAAAGGAGGGAAACACAATTGGTAGAGTATAGATATCTTGTACTAAAACAAAAATGAAATAATTTATTTGGCTGTGGTGTAATACTATATATAAATTATAATTTTAATGGTTACAGTCAATACTGGGACACTGTTTTATGAGATATACTTCCTGTCTCTATGCTATACTTCTCAAATATGGAGCTTATGTACACAGGAACCATAATTATAATTACTATTGCAAATTTTAAATATAAAGTCCTTTTAACCTTCACAAAACTGAAATAATGTATCTTTAATTCTTCATTTTGCATATGCTTTGTGTATAAAATTATGCTGATATTGAAATTTAGTAAGAAATAATGCTAATATTTGATGGTTATAGCTTTCAACATTTCTTAAGTCAAACTGAAGATTTGGACAAATGTCTTTGTCAGCATCAGTTAAATCTTTCAACCTCATGTGCCATCAATATCTTAAAATGTTCTTGACTTGAGACATTTTTTTTACTGTTGGGTCAGGCAATTAACTTTTACAGAGTATGGTCCTAGTTAGTAAACACTAACGAAATTAAACGTGATTTAATTTCTCTTTAAAGATGTTTAAAGGGGATTACATTTTTGAACTGAAATATGTAGCAAAACATACAATTGCTGCTCTTTGAGGACAACTATAATTCAGCAGAGTAAGGTAATGATCCAGTTTCTATTGACTTCTACAAAAGCACTTTCCATCATTCTTTGGAAAGTGGATTAGGGTACAAATGAAAAAAATAGGAAACCATACAAAGCGTTCTTCTTGTAGAGTTGCTAGTATTACAGTTTGAACCACCAGTTTGCATCTGTGTGTCTCCCGTGATTTCAGGGATGTACAGAGTTTGACCCTTAGTGGTATACATATTATATTCTGTGGTTGTGTTTCTTTTTTTTTTTTAACTGCAGGCTAGATTACTGGCAGGTCACAAATGTGTGAATCAAAAAAATCATTTAGTACCTTCAAGCTTAAGATAAGATAGTTCTTTCCATTTTTAGAGAGCGTTATGACAGTGGAATAAGTGTAACTTGTAAGTGCCCATGCTTAAAATTACTTTTATGCCTATTATCTGAAACTTAGTTCTGTGTTTGCAAACTTGACTGTGTAAGGATCTCAAGACTCCCTGTGTTTATTATGTTTCACAGGTAAAGGAGCCAGTCACTCTGAATTTCAGTATGTGGATAAGTTTGGATTCCATGTAGCTACTTGCTGTGGTTATATACCACAGGTACGTTCCATGTCTGTGAAAGCTAACATGTACGCATATAGTTCTGTTAACTCCTTATACAAAGGCTTATTTCATTGGCCTTCAGCTTTATGATAACAGTCCTGCTTTCACAGTTTCATTTTGACCTGATGGTGAAGGGAATATGATGGCTACTCAATGTGTGTAGCTTGCTACCGTGCATGTAGCAGGTGGACAGAGTGGATTGAATACGAACTTGAAATTATTTGGTGGTTCCTTAGCTTGGTGATACTTAATAAAATAAGTATCCCTTCACAAACCACGTCTGTGTTATGGGTTTTCTAAACTCCTACTACATGGGTCTCAAATGATAAAATCCACTGTTCTTAGAGGGCCTCATCACGTAAAACATCACATAAGACATTGGAACTGTCTCTGAGATAAATCAGTCATTTGCTGGGCTCTGTACATGACTTCATTCTGCTGTTTAACTGAATGAATGTTCTATATTTCAAACATTGTGCTAAGTATAGATTTTTGCCAAATTAGAAACACATTATCTAATAAAAATTTAACCAATCCTTTTGCATTTCCAGAAAGACTTTGGAATATAATATGGAACAACAGAAATGGGCTCACCAGAAACTCTACCTCTAAAACACATTAAGAATATTTCAATGAATGAAAATAGCCAGAACTTCAACTTATATCTCATGTTAAAGACAGCCTCACTAGGCATGGAAGAGAGTACCACTTCAAAAGAAGCAATCAACTGAATGTCTAATAGCATTCTAATTAGCATGTCTAATACTAACGTTGTCTAGGCCATTGTGTCAGCATCAAACATCTTAACTTGATATGTATTATTAATACTGACTGTGCATATGTGAAAATTGCTTATTGTAAACCTCTGCATCATATTTTCTAGGTGAATGAATGGCAGAGTGATTGGCCTTCTTTCTTTATTCGTCACAGACTCCAAGCACAATTGGATTTGATTGAAAAAGATTATGGAGACAGAGAAGCAAGAGAACTCTGGTCACAGCTAAAAGTATGAACCATGTCTTAAATATGTTTTTTTAGAAAGTTAGAAAATATGTATCAGTGCAATTTTAATTTTTTTTTTTTTTTACCAGATTTACATAGCTGTTAGTGAACAGCTGTAACTGGATTAGCTTCATGGCTGGTCCAACAACACAGCTGAAAAGAATTCATGTTGCTCTTCCATTTCTTTTAATAGATAGTGAAATAAACCTGCAAGTCAGCATGGACATTTATTTCTTTGAATACAGCTAATAATAATATGTAAAATCCTGTCTAAGAACTTGGTGTTGCAAACTGGGTAAGATTCTGCTGCCCAGGCAGATTTTTTTAATTGGTCCAGGCTCACAGCTGAGACTGTGGTTCAGGTCATACTCTATGCAGTGATTAGGGAACGACCAGGAAGGTATTCCTCTGCAAGCTCCACAGCACAAAGGTGTTCCCAGATGTTTACTGTTGCCCTTTTGCCACTGAAACAATTTATTTTATATTTATTGTGACCGCCCATATTATTCATGTCTAGAAACAATACGTTAATTCTAGATGTTGGTAGAGTGTGAATTAAATGAGTTGCTACGCTCAAGAACACTTATTCTTGGCTTGCAGTTTAGGTTTATGCTTGTAGCCATCAACTTCAAAATTGCTCCACGAGGACTGAAAACAGGTAGCATTTGAGCAACTTAGTCTCTTATACACTATGGTACTTTGTTTATTTAATATTTTATTTATAGCTGTTTAATTGTTACATGTTTGTTCATGCTCTTTCAGGTAAAGATTCCTGAAATGTTCTGTGACATAGAAATTGTTCCTGCTCTCCTGCATGGGGACCTGTGGGCAGGAAATGTGGCTGAGGATGACTCTGGGCCAATTATCTTTGACCCTGCTTCCTTTTATGGCCATTCAGAGTTTGAACTGGCCATTGCTGGAATGTTTGGTGGGTTTAGCAGCTCATTTTTCTCTGCCTATCACAGTAAAATACCCAAAGCTCCAGGATTTGAGAAACGAAATAAATTGTATCAGCTCTTTAATTACATAAACCACTGGAACCATTTTGGGACAGGGTACAGGGGATCTACCCTAAATGTAATGAGAAAACTTTTAAAGTAGCCAGATTGGTTTGAGAAATTCTGACACAGTCCCTTAAGTAATCAGCAGCTTCTGCTTATCAGAAGTAACACAAGGTAGGAATCAATGTTGATGATAAAACACCTGACATATAAAAGGCTTAGTACAATTTTGAGCCTCACTAAATATTAAGAGTGATTGTGTAATTTTTAATTTATGCACTAGTTTACTAGCACAGATTCATATCCTGCTGAAGAAAAAGACTGCATTGTTTGTGAAGACTCCACTAAGTTGGAAAAGTAGCATGACAGTCAGCCTAACCTTGCTCTCCATAGAGAGTCTCACTTCTTAGCTGCTGCGTTTCCACAGTTGTTTGTATCTTGCCACTTCTGCTGGTGTATCAGCAGTTCATTATTGAGAGTTACTGTTGTGGGACCGTGGTACTGGAAGTAATCACTGGTTTCTTACCTCTCCCTTTTTTTGTTCTGTTTTAGTTTTCTCTTCCATCCCCTTCTGTTTCCATCCCTTTTCCCCTTTATGTTTCTTTGTACCTTTCCCATGTAAGAGTTCTGATCTGAAATTTAAATCGGATTCTATGAATCTGAAAATGAAAACATTCTCTTTGTGATTTAGAGGTAAACAGGGCCCTTTGGACTGCACTTGGCAAGCATATATAATAGCATTTCTAATATTTATTTTAATTTAATGTAATTTACTTACATGCTTTTGTTTTTCTCTCCGTATGAGAGTTCATTTACAGTGGTATTTCTTAAAAGGGATATCTCTGTAGTTCCTCGGTAATTAACTGTACAGTCAGAAAGTGGATTGTTACCACACAAGTTTGACAATTACTTATCATATAGCTTTAATATGATATGTTAATATGTTATACTATGATAGTAACACTTGAATAACAGCAAAACCAGCAATCGGTAGGAGGGAGGCTTAGCTGTTTTCATGACAAGAAAGTATCTGTTTTGCTGCTGTGTTGGTTGGTGCTTGATGTATTTCAATTTTAGAAAATAATGTACAGCAGGCAAAGCTAGTCTGTTCTGCCACAGCTGGTTTATTGAACAGTTTAAATCTGATGGCTTTATACTGTTTTTCAGTATTCCTGTTTTATTTTTATAGAAAACATAGGCAAAGAGGATGCGGGGAGAAAACTATAGAACAAAGATACTGGCATACAATGTGAGCTAGAGTACATTAACAAATTCATGGTTTTTTAATGGAAGAAAGTGGTAAAGAAAGTAAATATAAGTACAGTCCAACAAATGCTTATGTGAATTGGGAAATCTGAATGAGAATAACAGAACCTATTAGGATTCAGACGGTCATAATGACTAATATCTAAAATGTTATGTTCAGAAATGCTCAAATGTTCAGACTTTCAGCTTTAAGTGGCTCTGCTATGAAGATTTCTTAAAGTTAAAGTTAGATTTTGTAATTTATAGTATTAAAAATAATAATTGAGTTCTCTGTAGTATAATACAAATAGTTTAATTTTTTTTACTTCCCTTGAATTTGGGCTGCAAAGATGGGGTTATAACACTTGATACAATTATAACAATAGAGAAGCGGAGTAACAGAGTGAGAATACAGTTCAAATTGTAGCTGATAGCTAGAAGATTCAGGTCTGACAAAGCAGCAAAGTGCATGAGTACTAGCATTTACATTTGCAAAAATGCAGGCATTGCATTGCAAAGTACATATGAACTTAAGAATTCTCATTGTCCAATAAAATTCTTGCACTGCAGAAACTAGGTATTTGGTGTACCTGCCTTTTGTGATTGTGGTTTGAGATAATTATTTTGAGCCAGAAGATGGATATTTGAACATGGATGGAGTTGCCAGATGGGAAAAGAAGTTACCTGTCCTTACGTCCTGACCAGACTTAAATGTTTCCCTGAATTTCCTTTTGTGATGGAGGGAGAGGAATGAGCATCTCTGAGGGTGACTCATCTCACCCCAAGCACCTGTGAGGCGTGATCCTTGGAGCGCGTTCTCCACCAAGTAAAAAGATAACCTGAGGTGAATTACTCAATGTCTACTTTAGAGCTCTGACTTCAGTTTTCTAGAGGTGGCAGTGTGCCAAGAGATAAGTGGAAACAGTGCTGTCATCTGGTAAAATATTCAGCGGCTGGGGAAGGTGTGTGGGGAAAAGAAGAGTGGATGGAAATGTGGTATGTTTAGGGGTGAAGTATGGCAAGTGTCCTCCTCAGGGACCTACCGGAAAGAATCTGACCTGAGAGCTCTTAACTGTTGTGAGGGGGCAGCCATTTGAGTCGGCTCACTTGTTTCCCCTTCTCCTTTTTTCTGTAGCTTTCAGCTTTCCAACTTTGTTTCCAGAATTTTCTGTGATTTAGATACTGTGAGTTGACAGTTACCCTATCCACACCAAAACGTTGTACAACAGTTAAGAAAGGGAGGTGAGCACGCATGACGTTGCAATCCAGATGCCTTCTACATACATTTTGCAACTTATGCAAAACGCATTGAAGCAAATTCACCTCAGTCGTTAGGGCCGCGAGGACGTTTCTGCGTGGGGGGGCCTGGCCCACGGACTGGCAGAGCAGGGCAGATCCTGCACCAAACGCCACGGCCAAGCCGAAGAGGGGCGTTTCCCAGCTCACTGAAGAAACGTTAAACCCCGGGTGCTCCCGCCAGGCGGGTCGCCGCCTCCGAACCAACCACGGCCGACTAATGGCCTTGCCGCAGGCAGGGCTTCCCCTCAGCCGCCCGCCCTGAGGCAGCAGGCGCAGCGGCGCGCGGGCGCGGAGCCGTCTCTGCGCCTTTCGTCCCGCGCGGCGCCCCGTAGCGGGGAGGCTGCGCCTGCGCGGGGCGGGAT